>JAGKTI010000096.1:82736-117493 GCA_018397915.1 Birgus latro
GGTCTGTAGCATTACGTAGTCATGGATATAACAATATTGTTCTGGTTTGATATTTGTTGCATAACTGATTCTGTGATACAGTTCAGTTATGCAACAGAATCATTTATGCAACAAATATCAAACCAGAACAGTATCGTTATATTCATGACTACGTAATGCTACAAATCAACTGATACCAAGACTGTGGATTCAGAATCAGGGTTTCCCACAATAATTGTAGGAGACGGACCGACACTGCACGCACCGTCTCCATATTGCTGTATACGCTAGATTTGCCATTATTAAATGACGTTACATAACATGGCATTCTATCACACCCATGTGAATCACCAGGCCACTGTAATTGGGCGGAGGGGTCAGTATACGTGAAACACCAGTTAAGATTCCGCCTCCATAACGCTGACTCCACCCCTTCACAGTGCTACCAACTCTGACACAAACATACGTGGTACGTGGAAACAAACTTTTGGGACCGAGTGTACGTCATCAGTATAGAATAAACCATGTGGTGCCATCTGATGCACAGAGAAGAACTGCTGGGCCTCAGGGAACATCCTACCTAGTCTATGCCCAAAGATTAGATAATTTCAGTGTTTTGAAATGTTTTGGACTGTAGAAACAAAAACAAAAAAACTGCACTGGCAGAGTACAATATTATCAATTATACATACAGGCTATAATATCCCAAGAATATTTATCATCCGAAAAAGCAGATACAGTAATAACAGTACTGACCAGAGAATGTCCCAAGCAAACATTATAATAGCATCCTTACGAAGGCGGGTTTACCAGTGCGCGTGTGTGGGGGGGGGGGGGGGGTGTCATAGGGTGTATTGCAATAGCCATTGTCCAATCTCATACTGTTTTACGCCAAGCATCCACCAACAGTTTTTTGATCAACTGGACATGTGCATGTCATCACTGTTCACCTGATGGCAGTTCTGAATGCTTGAAACAAAGCATCTCTGGCAGTATTATGAGGGAGGGGGGCCGAGGTGGAATACTTCCTGAGTGACTATAAAACGTATAAAAACTCCCGTGGTTAGTCTGTTACCAGAACAATCCATCTACTGTATTCAGCCTGGCATAGGCAGCTTTGCACTTTGTTGAAACACTTACTAAATTTAAGGGAGCATTTTTAAAGCACAGTGGAACTACAGCACTCTCTGACTTGGTTCTGTCGAGATACATCCCTTACTTCCAATGCACCTGTGTGGGTAATGATGCGGAAGCATGAGCCTCCTTCCCTGAGGTGTTGTACGACCGACTATGAGTAAAAGCATTCTGAACTGACCTACTGTAAGTGAAAACATTTTGTCTTGGTTTATCATCAACTTGTACCATCTTACATCTCAACTACCAATTATGGTACTAAATTCTATATTTATCATTACAACACTGAATAATTTCTCATGAATTAATGAAAGTGAGAAATTAAGATCACCCATCCATCATCCAATCCTATGCCGCCCCATGAGGCAGAAAATAGAAGCCCGGGGCTAGGTAAGTTGGTCCTGACATTTAAGATGAGTGTAACCAGCATCACTAATCCCTGAGTGGCATTACATGAGCAATCACCCCTTAGATATAAACCTGCACCAGCTCAATCTGATTGGAGCACTTTAATTACCCACTAAACCACCAGGCACCATAATTTGGTTATATGGTTACCACCCAGGATAGTTAATGGTTTCCTAGTGTACAGGAAACCATTTGGCTTGTCACTCAGCGTAGAGTCACCCATAGGCAGGAGGACGAGGAAAGAATGAAAGAAAGAAAAATAGAAGAGGAAAGGAAGAGAGGAAAAGGTAGACACCCACAGCAGCACCACATCAAGTGAGGATGTAGTGCTGCAAATCAAGACATCATCATCATCATCATCCAGACCTCTTTTCCCCACCCAAGGGAAGGCAAATTAAGACAATTTGGTAAATCTAAGGGTTTCTGATGTTTACTGTCACAAATCAAGGTACCACTTGTCCATGTTGTTGTGGCATCATGATGACTTTAATAATTCATTCATTCATTTAAATATATAAGCTGTTGCCAATGATACTGAGTATACATAGTAATGATAGTACCATAAATTAATGGAATAAAAAAATATGGTACTAGAGCAACATTTGTTGACAGTATTAATTCCAGCCTTTTCTACAATTAATTAATTTGCTTATAATTACCACAATTCAGTTTCCTGATACTTCATTAAAATGCAGTCAACCCTCGTATAACGCGGTGTCGCATAACACAGATTTGTACTTATGCATTCATCTATAGTGAGACCAAAAACTATATACCGTGGTCACAAACTGATATACTGTGGAGAGTTGTCAGGTGTCGGAGCTCAGACAGCCCGCCAAAAGTCATGTGTCACGTGTGATGACGTCAGGCAGGTGGTGCACTGTGATTGGTCACATGACATCACATCCATATGTGTCCCCATTGGCCACTTGGGGCGTCCTCTATTGTTTTTTGGTGGTCCCCTGCCTCAACCCTGCGTCTGTGGTAAGGTTTGGGGGCGCCGGGGACAGCGAGTGTGGCCAGCAGAGCTAGTCAGGTTAGTTACATAAACTTTTTTTTTATTACTGTCTAGGAACCTTTCTTATGTATTTTTAATAACTTCCTGTGTATGAGTACCAGAGTGAATGTCAGCAGGGTGTTTTTTTGAGGGTTTGGGTGGGATAAGAGATGAAAAGGGCAACTTTGAAAAATGTCCAGTCTAGGTTAGCCCTTTATAATGAATGCATAACACGGAAAAGTATACCATGGCATGTTGTCAGTCTATATTAGCCGCATTATAGATGGGAGGACTGTACATGCTGGCTATTATCCCTGTACCATAAACAACACAGCCATTCCTCATTATTGTTATTCACTTTGCTGAGACTTCATTTAGTTATGTGGTAGCAAATACTTTTGTACTAAAAAACAATGCAATTCCTCAATATATGTTGCCTTTTCTGACACCTTCTGCTGTCAAGACCTTGGTAATTAAAAAAAATTGCCAATCAAAATTCTATTGCTACTTCTAGAGATGATCTGCCAGTTTCCCCAAATTTACAGGACCAATTATATGAAAAACTGCAGATGTCGAAACATATTCAAGATTTATAATGAAAACTGGCTGAATATTATTTAATTACCACTGAGTTTGAGCAAGTATGTCTATGCTGCTGGAGAGGTGGCTATGATCATCTTGTTACCTTTCTACATATCTTTGTGTGATTGTCAAGTGTTTAGTTTCTTCAGTCAAATGACACAGTCTTTCTATCACGCTTGTTACTGTCTGACGGCTCTTATCTTAGGAGAGATTTTTTCATACAAGAGGATCAGGTATACCTTTCACTGACCCCTTCATAATGAAAGCTCTCTCTTAAGATTAATAAAACTGTCTAGCAGTAGCAACAATTAACAAATAAAATACATAATCTGACTGAAGGTGTTAAGTTCTTATGCTAACATTGTTGCTACTGCTGTTATTTTTGCTTAACCCCAGTCTGTCTGGCCAGGCAGGTCCATCAACAATACATAAGCAACTGCTTCTGTGGGTCCATCCTAAAGGTACAATACAGTACACACACATGCAGGGAACTGGTGCCCCTTTTGGTAGACAGCACCTTGCCAGGGTTGAACCAAGGACCTTCCCCATGGCATGGTGCATGGAAACATGGGGAAGTTTAGCTCCTGGATGAATGCTATAAGTTGCTTTGCTCTGTCCAGGACACACAGCACCACCACAAGTAGGCCCCTCATCAGCACCTATGCTTATGCTTACATGAATGAACATGAAGAATGAGGATAGCATTTTCAAAAGAACCTTCTAGTTGGTAAATGAAAAAATGGCTCCTCTCCTGGCTGATATTTCTAAGGGTGAGGTGACACTAAATGCTTACTGCTGTGGGTGGATGTGGGCAGGAGATTTGCATCAATGTAACCCTTACACGTGGCCCCACTGGAAGTGGTTAGGTGCCGGTGAGAACTTCTATGGGTTACAGTGATGCAGAACTCTCACCTGTGTCAATATGCATTTGGTGTGGACACGGCCGGGAAGTGAGAAAGGATGAGACGTTTCTATGGATTCTTTCTTTGATATGATGCATCAAGGAAGAAAGTGATGGACTTATCATAAGCATGAAGTTGATGGAGTGGAATTGGTGAACTTTTGTCCCCAACTGTACACTGAAAAGCAAAGAAGCTGGATATCTATGATGGGCTATGATGGAGTGAAGAAATTCTTTATACTACCTGCTGATGATTTTCCTGTGTATCAGAATGAAAAAAAAAAAAAAAATGCTCCACAGATATGGAAGAGGCATCTGGCAATCAGAAATTAGTACAGATTTAAGAAAAAAGCAGGGGAGGAAACAGTTAGGAAGCATAACCAGCAAATAATTTGGAGATGGAATTTATCATCACTGATTATGGAATGAAAGAGTGCAGTACTAACCTTATACATTAACTCTTCCACCAACTGTGAATGCATTATGTTATATTACTCAGGTGACTGGTGCCACATCAGGAAACCTTCATGCAGAGCTGTCCAATTATACAAATCTCTCTCAAATCCCTCCCCATCCTCTGAAAAAGGGATGGTGGACAGCAGCAGAAGGGTAACTTCACATTGCACTCCACTGGGTTCACATTCAGATAGGCCTATACAATGGACTGGTTTCAGCCAGAATAAAATATCCAAGTGCATCCACACACTGTGAAAAAGTTAAGCAGACTAACAAGGTACCCGGTATGAAAATAGAGTAAAAAAAATTAATTAATCAAATAAATGCTTTGGGGAAATGGATGCTGTCTGCCAATGTCTGAGATGTAGTGCTTTTCAGCTCATGAGTCTGGGTGGGCCTTTTTAGTTTATTGTTTACTGCTACCAAATGATTTTACCCAACATAGGAAAGGCCTTTGTTTTGAAAGGATTTATTATACTATACAATCCCCAAGTGCAATTCATTTTGTTTCCTTTCGTTTTTTATGGCTTCAACATGCTTGCATGTGTCGGCCTTGATCACCTAATGGCAGCTCTCCATGCTGCTCAATCTTTGGCAACCTCCCTGTTCAGTCCCTTAACCTGAGGTCATAATTAATGACTTCATCTCCGGGCTTCTTTGGTCTACCCCTCGCAACCTACCTATCTATTGCCGGATGCCTTAATCCCAGAAGGGGTGGTCACAAACAAATTGCCTCCATGTCACCCTGTCCCCTGCCAATTCACTGCCCTGCTCCCAGCTCACAACCCCCTCTATCATATATCTCTCCACTCCATCCCTCTATCTCATCCTTGGCCTCCCCCTCCCTCTCCCCTCCTCCACCTCACTCACATACACTCATCTTGTTAGTTTCTCACTCTCCATCCTCTCCACATGGCCAAACCACCTTAGTGAGTTTCTCCTACTTCCTATAACATCCACATCCACACCACAACGGTCCTTCACTTCCTCATTTGTCAGTCTGTCTCTCCATGTGACTCCACATGCACCTCTCAAATAACTCAGTTCCACTGTCCTCACTCTTGATTTCCGTCCTCCAACAGGATCCAAGCTTCACTTCCATACGTTAGAGTTGGTATCACAATACTGTCATGTAGCAGCTTTTGCACTTCCATGCTCACTTCCCTGCTATCTTATTACTGCTTTCAAGAACCAGCAACCTTTCTTCCCTGCTGCACCCTTTCAAGCACTTCACCCTCCAAACTTCCATCCTCACTCATTACACTATCCAAGTATTAAACGCACTCACATTCTCCATATCCTCCCCATCCAATCTCACTGTACATTCACTGACTTCACCTCTCTCAAAGACCATCACTTTACTCTTCCCTACATTCACCTTTAGATTCCATTTCTTACCCACTCTCCCAAACTCATCTACCAAGCCTTGCAACTCCCCTGTGTCTTCACTTAACAACACTGTATCATCTGCAAACAACAGTTCAGGGAGTTTCCAAACACTGTCCTCTCTCACTAAGGCCGCTCCAATATCCACTGCCCGGTCTTGTATCTCTCTTATAACCCCATCCATATGCAGATTGAACAACCATGAAGACATGACATCCTTGTTTCAATCCAACCTTCAAATGGAAAAATTCACTCAGTTCACTATCCACACACACTGCAGCCTTAGTACCCTCATACATACTCTTCACAGCCTTCAACAACTTCTCATCTGCTCCATATATTCTTAATACTTTTCACAACCCTTGTCTATCCACCCTGTCATATGCCTTCTCCAAATCCATGAAGGCCACATACAACTTCTTTCCCATTTCTAGAAACTTTTCCACTAAAGATCTAAGAATGCATATCTGATCTACACAACCTCTTCCCTTTCTAAAACCTCCCTGTTCTTCTCCAACTAATTCCTCTGTTATTTCCCTAACTCTGTCAGTAAGTTTTTGTTTTTGTTTTTTTTTATGTGTCCGACTCTGGGCATAGGCTTTACAGCCTGCTATCAAGGCCCAGTCGTCCTCCTACATACCATACACCTCTACATGTCACGACTTCGGCGCTTAACACCCACCATCCATATTGAATACATGCTAGGGCTGTCTCATACAGGACTGGTGTTTTGGTATTAGCGGGGTTATTTTTACGACATGTCGGCGGGTCTTCTGGTAGATCAGTAAAGCCTGATTTAATGAAATTCAAATCCTTAAACTGTTCCCTGCATCAGCGAGGATTCGAACATGGGTCCAACGGGACTGCAAGCCAACTCTCTACCGATCGAGCTACCGCCTCCCCTAAAGTACCCTACCATATACTTTTCCTATTACACTAAGAAGATAAATGCCTCTCTGATTACCACACATTTATTTTTCCCCTTTTCCTTTGTACAGGGGAATAATTTTATACCTGACTTCCAATCCTCTGGGACTCTACCTTCCTCCCAGGCCAATCTGCACATCTTCCACATCCATTCTTCTACTAACTCTCACCCATGCTTCAGCATTTCACCACACACTCCATCAACTCCTTGGGCTTTGCCCAATTTGACTTTCTTCATTACTTCCACAACTTCCATCCTACTGATATATTTTTCTCTTCTCACATCCCTCCTTCTCTCAACCATTGCCCAGCCACTTATACTCGCATTAGTTTCATTCTCTATGTTCAACAATTCCTTAAAGTGTTCTCTCTTCTCCGCTAGTAACCTACCATTTTTATCTCCCGACTATATTCTTCGCCACCCTGTCTAACTCTCTTTACCTCTTTCCAGAACATTTTCTTACAGTTCCTCCACTTTACACTCAAATTCCTTCCAAATTCCTCATCCACTCTACTCTCTTCTTACTCTCTCTTACTAATCTTTTCACCTCTCTCTTCCTCTCTACATACGACTCTCTTTCGTCCCTCAACTTCTTCCATGCCCGTTTCTCATGTAATCACTATATGCTTTCTTCTTTTGTGCCTAAGCCTGTCACCTGTTCATTCCACCATGCTGTTCCTTGCACCCCCTTTCATCTTCTCTTCACCCCACATACCACCTCACATGCTGCAAAGATTTCTTCTGTGAATATCTTGCACACACCTTCCATGTTCCCCATCTGCTTCAATCCATATTTACCCAATCGCTCCTCCACTTCTCTCTTATATTCTGCCTTTTTTTTTTCATCCTCTTGTATTCTTTCCACCTTCCTTGCATATACTACTTCCTTCTGTCCTCCTTTTATTTCTTTATTTCATTTGGACCTTGATTCTCACCACCATTCACCCAACCACTACAGTATATGCTCTTGCATCTATTACACACCTCATCCTTTCATCCACACACACATAGTCAATCACTGCCTTCCATTCATTCAGTTCACCCACCCTTCTCATCACTCGCCACGTATACCTATGGATCATTTTGTGCCTGAAGAGGTACTGGCTATCACCAACCCTCTCCTGCCACAAATGTCCACTAAAGCACTGCCATTCTCATCTATCTCAGCAGGCACACCCCACTCACCAACTACTCCATCCACCATCACATTCCCTACTTTACCACTCATATCACCAATCAAGAACACTCTCTCATTCCTTCCAAACTATTCCATGCACACTTCCACATTTTTCCAGAACTCTTCTCTCACTCTGCTTGCACAATCGTGCATTGGCACATACAAACACACACACAATCGCCTAAATTTGTAGCCAACGTTCAGTCTTATCCACACAATCCTTAAGCCAACTGATCCATACTCTCTTACATTCTCCTTCCATTTGTTCCTCACAACAATACACACACTTTTTTTTGTCCTCTCGTTCTCACCTACACCCACACATATACCCCATCCATACTCCCATTCTCTCACCTCTCCATTTAGTTTCAGTTAATCCACATACATCCACTTTTGAACCCTCAAGCACTGGAACATCTCTCTCTCTCTCTCTCTTTCACCTCATCATTTGCACCCCTTACATTCCATGTCGCAGTCCGTATCATGTCCTTTGTTCAGTCCTTACTCGTCATCTTTGGGTCAGTCCTGGTCCGGGACTTCTTGTTCCTATTTTTAGTTAGTTGTTTTCCAGGGAGGGGCACTAATTCTCCGCCAACCCACTTGTTGACACATAGGTAACACGTGTTGGTTGGTTATAAGGTTACCACTCAGTGTTGTAAATGCTTTCTTGGTTTACAGGAAATCATTTGGCTTGCCACTCAATGCAGAGATACCCTAAAAACAAAGTACCACTACACCACATGGGTGGATGATGGGCACCCCCACCTACCCCCTCAACCCTATTATTAATGCTTCTCACTTTCTGCACCCAATTATCATCCCCCATCCTCTCCACATGCCCAAACCACCTCAATCTCTCTCTCCTCATAACAACACCAATACACTCCAGTCCCATCCTCTTAACTCTTCAATTGTAAATCTAGCCCCCCCTAGGCCTTGCACTCAGGGATGCACTGCACATCCACCTAACCACTATCATTTCTGTACGTCTGAGCCTGAGAATATCCTCTTCCTTTACTGTCCAGGTCTCACTACCATGCAGCATTACACTCCTAACACATGCTACATACAACGATCCCTTTGCATGTAGGGAGAACCCTCTCAATGTCAAGAGAGGCAACAGCTACCTGAACTTCTTCCAAACACTCCTAACCCTAGTCACAGAGCTAGCTCCAGCACATAACATGTCACCCAAATAAAAAAACTCTTCCACACACTCAAGAGACTCATCAGCAAGTTCAATCCTTCCATGCCTGACAATCTCCACATGCTCTCCCCGACACACCACACACATAAAATCAGCATCATCTCGCAGTCTACCTCTAATACTACTACATCTCTTATGCACCAACTTATCACAAACACAGCACAAGATGGATTTACTTCCCATGCCCTTGTGGCAGATTACACATGGCCACTCTCCCTGCTCTTTGACAGTATCACCACCAACCCTAGATATATCATCACTTTTGTTTTATCTGCATTTACTCTAAGCCCTTGTGCCCCATACCATCTCTCCACTTCCTAAATCTTTCCTCTGCCCCCCTTTATATTCTCTGCAATCAACACCAAATCATCAGCATACAACATCTCCCATGTGAGTCCATCTCTGAAGTCAAGTGAGAGGGCCTCAAGTACCAAGACAAACAACCCTGATGCACACCGACATTCACAGAAAACTCATCACTCAAATCTCCATTCACTCTTGCCTGGGTGCGAGCACCCACATACATGGCCATAACCACCCAAACCAGCCACTCCTTGATCCCAAGCTTTCTCATTGCCCACTTCACCACCTCTCTAGTGACTGTCAAAGGCCTTCTCCAAATCAACAAAAACAAAGCCACTCAAATCTCCATTCGCTCTTACCTGGGTGTGAGCACCCACATACATGGCCATAACCACCCTAACCAGCCACTCTTCCAACCCTAGCTTTCTCATTGCCCACTTCACCACCTCTCTAGGGACTCTGTCAAAGGCCTTTTCCAAATCAACAAAAACAAAATACAGTTCCCTTTTCTTTCCAATATATTTTTCCTGAAGAGGTCGAACAATGAATATGGCATCAGTGGTCCCCCTGCCTGGCAAAAACCCATTACTGCATCTCATCAATATTCACTCTTTCTCTAATCATACCTTCTAGAACTCTCTCCATTATCTGATCTAAAAGCTTTATACCTCTATAATTTCCTCTTTCCAGGGCTTCACCCTTCCCCTTGTACACATTTATAATTACACTCTTCAGCCAATCATCTGGGTCAACTCACTCATATATAATCATATTTATCAGGTCAGTGACTAACCCCACTCCAGTATCAGTAGTCAGCCCAGACACACCTACTGCCTTCCCCACCTGCAACTTGCCTATTGTTTGTCTGAATATGAATAAAATCATCAAATGGCAAGAATAAAATGAAAATGACATCCCTGGGCTCAATGAGTTAAGAAGCAAAGGTTGTGTAATATGAATGCATGAAATAACACGAATAATGAATACGAATGTACAAAATGCAGAAAAACAGTCTACGTGAGGTTACTGAAAGGACATATGTTGTATCTGAAATACAAATGACTTGCTCCTGGAAACAACTGCATTTTGAGGATAGCCTTATTAAGAAGCACAAGAGGATAGGGGTAGCTTAAGAAAGAAAAGAAAGATTTAATTTAGTACTGGAAACAGAATGAGATCTCTCCCCCTTTAATTTTTTTAATGAACAGGTTTTTCTTATTTCTGGCAAAAATAAAAGCAAATAAGTGAAAACAAAATAGGCAACCAGAAGTACTTATCTGAGTCCTTTGAACAGATACCTACTCTCATTTAATACAAGAGATTGAGAAAGTGGGCACAATTTTAAGGTGGTTTTGGAGATGTAGCCTCTTCCATAACAATATATTTTGCTAATTATATTGCAATATCCTCTTGTACGGTATGATATTAAATTGTAATATGAACATAAATTATTGGGGAAGAGGTGCTATGAAACCACCTATGCCACACAGTATATGACTATATTCTATGCTGAAGAAGGAAATGAGAATCTTTGTGTCTGGAAAATTCACGAGGTTAAGATTGGAATTTAAATACAGTATACAGAAGTTTGCAACAGAGAAATCTATCGCAAGGGGTGCCTTTCATTGCTGCTGGGATGAAGGAGCACAGACTTGTAGGCTTGGGATGGAGTAGGTACAGCTATGGACAAAAATTCACTTTCACCTCTTCTAATTTTCACTTTCCTTGATAGCTAATATTCTAACACTGAGAGGCATGGAATGTTTCTCTGCCCAAAGATTAATATCTTTTTATATGACATATAGGAAAGGAAAGTGACAGACATGCCTTAAATGTGAGGCAAATGTGGTGAAATAGCAGGCCAACTTCTGTCCTTGACTGTCAATAAAAATAGAGTAGCTATGAGTCTGTCAATAAAGAGGTTTCAGGCAAAAGGCATTTACTGAGGACATGTAGTGTTGAGGGAAACATAAGCAAGGGCAAACTGAAGATTGAGAGATTTTTTAAGGGAACCAAAGAAAAGACAGTAAGATTTTCTAAGGTCACTGGAAGTTGATAGGGAGTCTTCAGAGGGAGAGGAGCTGATGGATACCAGGAAAAAACTGGGCCTCAAGGAAAATTGCAGGACTGGGTGAGGGACTTACTAGGGGCGGCATGTGAGAGGAGTGGGGCATCCTCTTTTCCATGGGGCCCCGGAGAGGAACCCCTTGAAGTTGAACGAGAGTCCCGGCCTCCCACAACCAACGCTGAGAGGGCGCCTGAGGGACACGAGACCTCATTGTGGGCAGAAGTGAGGGAGATGGGGGGTGGGGGGGTTGGGGGGAAGGCAGTAGAGGTTGGCAGAGCATGGGAGGGCAGAGACACCAGGCAAGTGACAGAGGTAGGACTGTGTAGAAGGGTGGAAAGTGTAGGCAAAACATAATGTAAGGAAAGTGTAGGCAAAACGTAATGTAAGGAAAGTGTAGGCAAAACGTAATGTAAGGAAAGTGCATGCAAGACGAAAAGGAAGGGAATGTGCAGAGGAGAGATAAGATGGTTGGTAGAGGAACACAAAAAGAAGATATGGGTCATGTGAAAAGCAGGAAGTAGGAAGGAACACAAAAAGAAGATATGGGTCATGTGAAAAGTAAGAAGTAGGAAGGATCACATAAGACAAAAAAGGCTCTGGGACTGATGGAAAGAAGGAAGGATAATGATGGAAAATACAGGAACACAAAAAAGGGATGTGAGTGTATGGCAAAGGAGAACCAAAAAGGAAGGATAATGATGGAAAGAAAAGGAACACAGAGATATGAGTGTATAACAAAGAACACAGGAAGAGTGGAGAGTGTGAGTGAGAGTGGTAGCAGAGGGAAACAAAATAAAGATCAAGGTAGTGGATGTGCTGTAAATGGATGGTGAGGGGTGGGTGGAGACTGCAGACGAAAGTGGAAGCAGAAGTTGGTGTTAGGATGGATAGCAGGTGAGAGTGGAGACAGAGATGTTAAAAGGAGAAAGGATAGGGGCAGAGAAAAACATGTTATAAAGAATAATGGACGGAGATGAGCAGCAAAGGAAATGGGCAAGAATGGGGTTAGGCAAAGAGCACAACAAGAATGTATTGGTTGGCAATGGGCACTAGAGAAAGGATAGGGACGGATAAACAAAATAAAGACTGGAATGTTAAGTTAATGTGAGAGTGGAGACAGAGACTGAAGGTGTACAGGTGAGGAAGGATAAGGATGGGCGATACGTGAGAGAAGTGGTAGGGGTTGAGTGTTTACATGAAGGAGGGTTGAGAGCTTCGGTTAGAGTGGAAGCAGAGGAAGGCTACAGAGAGACAGTAGAGAAACACAAGAAAGGATAAAGGTCCAGGGTACTGAAGATAAGGGTAAAATGGATACAAAAAGAGTGATGATTGCAAACAAGAGTGGAAACAGAGGATAACTGAGGAACACAAAATAAAGAGAAGGGTTGTGGGTATAAAAAGGAGAGTACAGGAAACACTACTGCTGCTGTTGTTTTTAACATCAAGCTCATCTAGACATGAATCCAATGGACCACAGGAAACTGGCAACTTCAGCCAGGTGCTCCCACATTAAAGGATCGTCTATACTGTGATTGTGTGGTGCCTTAGGTGAATGAAATAACTATGAAGTGGGAGTCTGCATTACAGTGTGGGCATAGTGGATTGCTTGTGAGTTGTATTTTGTGCTGGTACTTATGAAGGAAAGGGTCACAGCCAAACTGTAGTCTGGCTAGGTGTGCTTGTCTCGTTCTCGGTAGAATGGTTTCCGAGGGGTGATGTCTAGTGGTGGTTTGTGAAGGATGGTGTTTGGTTGGAGGTTTTGGATGGCTGTGGTAGCTGTTCTTACCTAATTGTATCTTTACAGGAATGAGTCAAGCTTGTACTGTCCTGTGTCTTAAACCATTTTTATTATACATATCCTTAAATTTATGAATTGTTTTAGCACACACTATTTCATTCAGTGGTGTATTCCACTGGTCAACTGACCTATTTGGGAAACTAAATTTCCTTACATCTTTATCGCCTCTCTTTTTGTGCAGAGTTTTGCACTGTCCTCTTGCTGATGCTTCCCCATAGGTTATATATTCATTTATGTCTATTTTCTCCTTCCCTGATATGCATTTATATAGCATAATCATGTCTCCTCTTTTTCTTCTGTCCTGTAGTGTAGGTAGATTAAGTTTTTTTAGTCTTTCTTCGTAGCTTAGATCCTTTAAGCTTGGTACCCATCTCGTAGCAGCCCTTTGAACATTTCCAATCTTATATATGTGTTTTTTTAGATGAGGATTCCAGACTACTGATGCATACTCCAGGGTTGGTCTGATGAATGATGTTATCTTTCTTAGCATGTCTTCATTTATTTATATGGATGCTATTCTCATATTTGCTGGAGGCAGTGGCTCAATCGGTGGAGAGATGGCCTGCAGTCCTAACGGACCCAGGTTCAGATTCCCGCGGGGCAGGGAACAGTTTAAGGATTTGAATTTCATTAAACCCAGGCTTTACTGAACTACCAGAAGACCCGCCGATAAGTCGTAAAAAGACCCCCAATAATACCAATACACCAGTCCTGTATGAGACAGCCCTAGCATGTATTCAATATGGACAGTGGGTATTAGTGCCAAAGTGGTGACAAGTAGAAGTGTATGGTATGTAGGAGGACTGCTGGGCCTTGATAGCAGGCTGTGAAACCTACACCCTGAATCAGACACATACAGACACAGACACACACACACAAGAAAAAGCAGTGTACCTTCTCACTGATGTGGTCAGCCGGAGATAGTCTGTTACTGAATCACACCTAGGTCCTTCTCTCTTTCTGATATGTGTAGTGTTTACTTTTCCACTTTTACCAAACTCGATTACACGACACTTGCCCACACTGAATTCCATTTGCCATGTATTGCTCCGTTCTTGAAGTTTAATTCTTCCTGTAGCTCTCTACAAGAGTCTGTGTTAGTAATTCTCCTTTGAATTTTTGCATCATCAGTAAACATATTTAGATGGCTTTCATTTCCAATGTTGCTATCTATGTCATTTATATACATTTAAAACATAATTGGTGCCAGCATTAAGCCCTCTGGAACACTGCTAGTCACTTCCCTCCATGATGAGTAATTTCCCCTTAGTACTGATCTCATTTCCCCTTTTCTAAGAAAACTTTGCATCCAACAGTACAGTTTGCCTCAGATTCCTCCTTGATGGTACAGTTTCCATAAAAGTCTTTGGTGTGGTACTTTGTCAAATGCTTTCTTAAAATCTAGATAGATACTGTCCACCCATCCTTAAGGCTCTTTTCTGCTACTCTATCATAGTAGCTCAACAGATTAGTAACGCATGATTTTCCCTTTCTGAAATCAAACTGTCTTTCTGTTATGACAGTGTTCTAGATGATTTACCCAAACTTTTCTTATCAGCTTTTCTAATACTGTATCTTGCTCACAACACTGATTAGTGATATTGGACGGTAGCTGAGCGGATTTTGCCTATTCCCTTTCTTGAATAAGGGAACAATTTTTGCTTTCTTCCAAATATCTGGTAGTTTACCTTGACCCAAGGATTCCTTGAATATTAAAGATAATGGTTTACTTAACTCTTTGCACATTCATGTAGCACCCAATGTGAAATTTCATCAGGACCATTTGCTTTTCCTTTAGCTAATTCACTTAACTCCACCTGTATTTCTTTTTCTAATTGTATATCTGGTAATATGTGTGAGCATGCATGTTCCATATCATCTCTCAAAATTATTTTCTTCTGTATAAACTGATTGGAAATTCTTATTCAGTGCTTCACAAATATCTTTCTCTTGTGTATAAATGATCCCCCCATCCAAAATGGAATGTATTTCATCTTCTACTTCGGTTTTGCTTCAGAGGTAACTGTAAAATAGCTTCGGTTGTTAACTACTATTATTTATAATGTCTTCCTTAGACTGTCTTTGGGCTTCTCTCCTTATTCTTGTATAATCGTTTCTTGCCTGTTTATAATTGTTATATGCCCTCTCACTATTGTGTCTTATGTATCTATTCCACACCAAGTCTCTTTTTTCTTTTGATTTTTTACATTCTGTGTTCAACCATTTCCTTATTTTCTTTTCTGCTTCTTTGTGTTGTGGGATGTAAATATGGACTCCTATTTCATAAAGTTCACATATTTTTTATACATAATATTTAAATATTCTAGGTGGGGGCGCTCACCATCCACTCACTCGATGTAGTGCTGCTCTCGGGTGTCTGCTCTTTCCTCTCCTCCCGCCATTCCTTCCTTCCTCCTCTGTCTTTACAGTATTTCATTCTTTCCTCGTCCTTCTGCCTACGGGTGACTTGACACTCCCTATTTTGTCTTTCTTTCCTTCATTCCTTCCTCTTCCTTCTGCCTATGGGTGACTCTACACTGAGTGACAAGCCAAACGGTTTCCTGTACACCAGGAAACCATTTAGTATTTTGGGTGGTAACCATATAGCCAAATTATGGCACCTGGTGGTGTAGGGGCTAACTACAGTGCTCCAATTGGATTGAGTCAGTGAAGGTTTATATCCAAGGGGTGGTTGGGGTTGCTGCTCATATAATGCCACTGAGGGATGAGTGGGGCTGGTCACTCTCATCTTAAATGTCAGGACCAAATTGCCTAGCCCCGGGCTTCTATGCTCCTCGTGGGGCAAAGTGGGAATTGGATGGTGAATGAATGAATGATTTCAATCTTGTCCTCTAAGCTCCTTTTCCCAATCTATTTCTAAGAATTACTTCTTTAGTTTAGGCTCCTTTTGTAACTTTCATTGCTCTTAACTATGTCATATGCAATCCTGAAATTGCAATTTAGTACTGAATGGTCACTTTTGCCGAATGGAGGGTGATACATTATATTGTCATTATCGTTTTCCTGCCTAGTAAATATAAGATCTAGTACTGATGGTACAACAAGTCCTCTTTTTCTGGTGCTTTCCTTTCCATGCTGCTTCAGGAAAAGCTCCTGCACGAGATCCAGGAGCTTTTGGTCCCAACAGCTTTCCTGGCTTATTATATCTAGAGTATTCCAATTTATATTTGTATGAAAATCTCCAGTTGGTACAATTCTGTCAGATTTCTCCTCCATTCTATGTAGTAATGCTCTTAAAACCTGAATTGCACTCTCTGCCAGATCTTCATATTCGCCTCTTTACCATGTGTTTGATCTGGGTGGCATGTATAAATTTGCCACAATTACTTTCCCTTCAGATGTATTAACCTCTACTGCAATCATTACTACTTGCGAGGGTGTATCTAGTTCTATTTCTTTGACTTGTAGATTTTTCTTTGTTAATATTATAATTCCTTCTCCTTTTTATAGGTTCCTATCTCTTCTCCATATAATGTATTCCTTCAGGTTTAGGATGTCGTTTGATATCCTTGGTGTTAATTTTGTTTGTTAGGCAAATAACATGCGGTTCATTTTCTTTGATATAATCATTCATCTCTAATGATTTAGATAACATTCCATCTACATTTGAGTACATCAACTTAATCATCTTGTTTACATACATGTCATGACTTGGGTCTACTACCTTCCTCCTTTTTATTCCCTCCTGGTTATGTACCACTTTCGTACCTGCAGTCCAATTACTTTGTAAAGAAATGTATTCTTCTCTCCCTCTGATCTTCCCTTGTTCTTTATTTTTGCTTCCTCCCTCTTCTCTTTTATTAATTCCAGTTCCTCTTGAGTTAGGCATTTTTGAATTCCTCTTTTTCCTTAAGTTTCTTTGGATTTTTTAGTACAGTATCACCTCAACAGTGTTTACACTCTGTAAGGTTACTTTCAGGGGCCTTGGCTTATTTCTCTCATATTTTCCTAGTCTTTTGTGTTCCTCTGTCTTTATTACAGATTTCCTCTGATTCTTCCTTCAATATGCTCATTACGTTTGTCATCTCCTTTTTGTCTCTCAAGATCTTGTTTTTTATTTCTTTGTCATCTGTACCAGTGATTACTAATGATTTGTTGATATCTGCTGAATCTTTGATCAATTTGGGATTGTTTTGGATTACTCTTTTCACTTCCTTTTTAATACTTTTTTCTTCAACTCTTGTTTCTAAGTCTTTCTTTACTTTCACCATTTCAGCATATGTTGTTTCCACATTATTTTTTGTAGCTTTGCATCGCTTCATTCACCTGTGTGTTTATGTAAGTGTTTCTGAAGTGCAGTGTTGAGTTATGGAAGGCTATTATTTAGGCATTCTGTGTAGTGCTGGAAAGGTATTCGTTTTTAACTGTCTCCAGCTGGGAGAAGTAAGAGGGACTTGACAGGTTGGAGTAGTTGCAGGCCCTAAGTAAGACAAGAAGTGTGTCTCCTGGAGCATGTCTTTACACTAATACTGAAGCCCACCATCTTCCTCTTGAAAGGTGGGGGAAGCTGAGGGATGTTTGTACATCTTGGCAAATCCACCATTAGGGTACATCAGTGTCACCATGCAAAGGCATCCTCAGCACCAGAGGGATTAGGAGGGAAGGCAATACAGAGAGAGAATGTAAACAGAGGGATATGGGAGGGAAACAGAATGTACAAAGAGGGGCTGTAAGGTAAGGAAGTTAGTACAAAAGTAACTAAAGAGGAAGGAAAGATAAATGTAGAGAATTAGAAAAAAAATAGATGGACTGGGAGAACACACGAATATACAGATTTAGGGGAATCAAGGGAGGCAGAATGCAAAAGAAGGAAGTAGGAAGAATTGATACTGGAGGGAAGGGAAATTAAAAACAATGAAGGCTGGTATATGTAAAAGAAAACATGGAGGGAGGGCAGGGAGGAGGGGGGGGGGTGTTGGGACTGACACTGAGGTAAAGCATTTGTAAAAGGCAACATATACAGTACAAAAAGAAAGCTATATAAAAGAGGATAATAAAAAACATAGCAAATGGAGTGACAGACAAACACTACAATAAAAAGGATTCATGACAAGGCAGAAAAGTAGCCCCTTTAATCCAATGACATATATTTGATTTTATTCCTTGCTATCCCCAGATGCTTGTGTTCAGCTTAAGAGAGACATGGCAAACTGAAGGGGTTAGATACATCCTTCATAAACCCTTTCACTACTTGAAGTTTTTCAAAGTCAATTAAAACTACCAGGAGATGGCAACAATAAAACAAAATGGATGTCTTTCGACTAAAGAGGTTAATGGTTAGATATACACACAACATCGTACTGCAAGCTATGGCATTAGTTTCAAATATTGTTTAAGAAAATAATTTAATGCTTGGGCATTACATAATTCACAGACAATAATCCCCTCAATGACATAACTGATTTTATTAATGGTACTGCTTATCTCCAAACAACTCTATTCAGCTCTGGTGAGAATTTCAAAAGCAATGTGTTAGAGAAAGCCTTCATTAACCTCTTTACTATTGCACTAATGGACTCTCCTGAGGTGAACAGAAATCACCTAGAAGCAACAAGAATAAAACCAAAATTATGTCCTCTGGTTGAAGGGACTAAAGAATGCTCAACTCCATCAATACATATTGTTCTATTTCACTCTGGCTACTGCTGGATGAACTTTTGCAGCTTAGGAGTGACCTCCTGAACTGAAGAAGATACAAATTCTTCCCAGTAACTTTTCATTTCAAGCAGTGTTCCCTCAACTGAAAATAATCAAGTAGTAACCAGAATAGGAACAGAAATAATCATACTGAAGGAGTTACAAAAAGCAGATGACAATTTTATAGTTCTGTTCAGCATTAAGAAAAAGGTAATTATAGCAACTTAAATCAACAACCAATAATTTTGTCACTGAGTATTTTATCGTCCATTCTAAATTATAATTACACTCACACAACTCACACCCTTCCAAACCTGTCCATACTTCCTGAGTCTAATTGCATCACATTCTATTGCAGTTAGAGAGAGTACGGGTAGGTTGGAAGGGTATGAGTCATGGCCATATGTAATTCTTCTTTGAATGATTATACTGCTAGATGCTGAGCAATAGGCTGCTTCCACAACTGATTTTTTTGCATCTCAATGAAAAATTCCCAAAATGTAAAGTTTCACTTGAAAGGCACGGAGGTCACTAAACATTCTATGGTAACTTTTCTAATAATTATCTTCAGTGACATGTACAGCATGTACAGCACTGAGATCACCAAATATTCAATGATACTTGTTCTACTGGCTAAATTTTCAATGGAGACATACTAAGCTAACTAAAGATTCCAAGACAACTCTTCCAAAAGTTAAATCTTTGGTAGAGATGTACTGAGGTCGTGAAAGATTCTATGGTAATCACTTTAACTAAGCTTCAGTGAAGAGGTACACAATTCAGGCAAGGATTCCATGGCAACTGTTCTAATACTCGTACCCACAAGTTAATGGTTCATATGCTCACTAACATTAGCAGCAGAGATGACTTAGCTTCACTGATCGTTATCTTAACAAAAAAGTAGCATCTGTGGAAGCAGCTGATAACACTAGCAGATTAGTACAGGGTTATACAGAGCTATAATGCTCTTCTAACAAAATATCACAGAGCTTACTCTTATAGGATAAAATCTAGCAGAGCTCCCTCTCACAGACATTAAAAAGTTTATGACAAGAATTAGGTTTCATCATAGTGAATTACATTTATGACTCCCATTTTCTGTGAAAAACAGACTCCCATTTTCTGTGAAAAATAATGTTAGGCCAGAAAAATTTTACCTTTATGGTCCGATTAGGTCCCATGAGGTTTCGTTTGTATGTGAATTTAATGAAATTATACACTGTAATTAATCCCTCCTCTCTTTCTGCTTTCTCACATCCTTCTCGTCACTTTTAATACCTCATTTTTCCCATTCAAGTGGCTCTACACCAAGTGACAAGCCAGATGGTTTCCTGTCACCCAGGAAACCATTTGCAATGCTGGGTGGTACAGGTAACCATATAACCCCCCCCCAAAAAAAAGGGGGTGATGTGAGGCCTACAATGATCCCCCTGGTAACTGGATGGGGAGATGCAAATGTGGTATCCACTCAAGAACCAAACCACACTACTCCTCACGCCTTGCTGTGGTATGGCTCTGTCTGCCACAAGGGAAGATTGGTCACTGCACAACACAACCCTACAGAGCCAACTGCTTGTCTGCAGTTGATGGGTCTGCTTGATCAGACTTACACAACAACTATCACAATAATAATACCAAAATTACACTTTTCCACAACTTATAAAACTCAACTACTTTGATTAGATTATATTTATGAAGAGAAAATGCGCTGCATTACACATGAGGAAGCTCCACCAGATTTTCATCCTATTATACAGTAAATTAGAACAA
Source organism: Birgus latro (assembly GCA_018397915.1). Lineage (NCBI taxonomy): Eukaryota > Metazoa > Arthropoda > Malacostraca > Decapoda > Coenobitidae > Birgus > Birgus latro. The sequence continues at coordinate 103,489 of JAGKTI010000096.1, forward strand.
AACTAGCATACGTGATTTTCAAAGGTAAATCATAAGGCATCTAACTACAACTTGTTACTACTGCATGCAGGAGTGCAAATTGTGAGCATCATGCCACATGCAGCCTCTCCATACCTACACATCATCACCAGTAACTTGATTCCATGACCTGTATCATTTACACTGAGTGTGCAAAGGTGTAGGCAAACCCTTTATTAATGACAGTCAATCTTAAAACACCAATGAGGATTGAAAACTTTTCAATTGCATTTCACTTTGCAATTCAAAATAAGCTTATTACTTTTCCAATATGACTTCTACTGATGACACAAAAATTTAGAGTTTGCTTTCCTTTCACCTTCTCAATTTAAATAACATGGCCATATATGTTTTACCAAGAGGCAATGACATATAACTGTCCAAAATATACCTGACGAACACAAGAATGACAAGATGAATACGACAGAAAGACAGACCTAGAAAAGGATTACAAACATCAACGAGTCAGATGTTTATAGACCTATTACCAATGTATTAACTTTAATCAAAAGACTGATTTTGTATAGTATCACAATTACCCCCTTTAGTCCGATGACATCTTTTTCTATTATAATTTTGCTACCTACATGCAATTTTTTTTGGGTTTTGGGGAGACATCCTTCAGGGGTTAATGAAGTCTATATGTAGCCCCATTCAAAGTGAAAAATCTCTCCTAACCCGAATGAAATTATGCGATGGTAGCAAGAAACACAAGACATCATCATGGTGATCATCTAGGTGGGGGTAACAAAACATTACTGCACTAAGTTTGTAAAAATAACTTTCTTTATGACTTTTTGAAGAATAAGTGTAGGAGAAACAAGAACAACAACAGAATGCATCTGCTGGTTGTGTAAATAATGGTGGCAATGACAGCAGGATACTCTGTCCACTCTAACTTGGCTTAACAGTACTCTCTTTCTAAGCTGAATGGAGAACTGTAGCAAGAGATTAATGATAGAACACAGTGGTAATCATAAACATGTGCTGTAATCACAAATGTGTGCTACAGAAAGGACAGTAGACTTATTCTGTCACTGAGCTATGAGAAATAGGTAAAAAAAAAAAAAAAAAAATCCCTGCCAAGTTAAAGTGAATCATCTGTAGTAGTTATGGTGGTGGTGATGGTATCAATGGTGAGGTAACTTGCCACTACAAGAAGTAACATTCTTGCTTGCTCCAGTCCCCATGTGACAGTGAAGATATGACCAACATTCCATAGGAAATAATGTAGTTGTGGACAAAAGTTCCCCTGATATTTCACCTTCCTTATTTCTCACTCTACTCTGTTCGCTAAAATTCCTAAGCTGGAAAATGCTTGGTACATTTCTCTGTCCACAAAGAATTCTCTCTGATATGATGCATCAGAGATGAAAGTGGCAGACATGCCCTTAGTTTAGTATGAAGAAGATGCAGTGGAGTAGCACCTGAGCCGTCATCTCTAACTGTATTATCAACAACAAAAGTTTTATGCCTCTCCTGCTCCTCTTCCTAAGGACTTCAAAAATCTGTCCATAGCTGGCTTCTTTTTGTCTGACTAAACTGAGTCACTCTCACAGCTTGAAAATAAAGTCATTGATACATTAAATTTGATCAACCTTAGATGTGAGTCACAAATGAGTCAAATTTTTCCTCCAATATGACTACACCTGGCCATCACTGTCAACTGAGCAGAAAGGGGTTTGGGATCTTTGTCAGGCAAAAACAAACTGACTACAGTGAATCTCCAACAACCAAAACTAATGACACTGAGCTGTGACCAAATAAAGTCATCGGTGTCGATTGCTGCAGATACACTACACTGACATTCAAAGACCATGGAGAGAGAGAGAGTAGCAAGAGAGGCAAGAGGACCTTTGTTGATGTCAGTACAGTCAGGGTTATAAGTTTTCCTAATACAGCAGTGTCACCTTCACACTTAAGGCACATCCTTACTATGCCTATAGATGCATCATATTAGTTGCAGCTGCAGTTCCAAATTCATCTGTAATGTGATTCTGGTGGACCACAGGCTAAAGGTGCCTTTTTCCAACAGTACACCATCCTCCTTTTAGGGAACAGAGAAGTAGCTGAGGGATATCTGATTAAGCAGGCAGCACAGCCAACTAATTACATTGGTGACATCACAAGAAGGGATCCCTCTCCTGCATCTGCAGTACATTAAGGTCGTATGTGAGCAGAAACATACCAAGCCCCTCTCAGTTCATGAAGGTTAGTTACCAGAGGACAGTGAGAAACAAAAGCAGTGGAATACTGGGCAAACTTACATCCTCATCTGTATAACCTGATATTCAAAAGGCAGTCAGAATACAGTACACCATGCAATTCCTTCATTCAAAGTTTGGCAAGTCTTGGCTATCGCAACTAAAATTCATAAGTCTTATATGTTTACCACGATATTATACTTTCTCATGAATGTTTCTCCTGTCAAACATTTTGTTTTTTAAATGTTTAACCATCTCAGTTTCTGTGACTGTATTATCGCTGGTATACGCTGCCATAGCAGGTTCAATGCATTTTCCACAGTACAGCATAAACACAAAACACAAATAACAATCCTTAAAGTAGGTGAAATGAATGAACATATGGAAGATAATCAGTAATTTGACTGAAGCTTCATAACCAGGTAAGATTCATACACTGTACATACTGTAATAGTAGTTTAGAATACAGACAATGCAACGCACATAACCATGGTTCATCCACAATACAATTTCACTTATGCATCTGTCATCAGTACAGTGGTTATTAGACATGTCATGGAGTAAATGCACCCACAATTTATAAATTTTCTCATAATCTTAACAATGTATGAAAATCATACTTCTCCTAATCATATGCAAATTTTATCAAATCCATAATTCTGACATGCCTGTTATCATTCATATTTCCATGCCTTCATTATGCAGAAAAAATGCCAAGTTACAGGCTAACCTGAAGACCTGTATTTCTCATGCTTCCATAACTAGTCAAAAAAGAGTCAACAGATGGTCAAGATAATCAGATAAAACTATATGAAGAAGTCCATCATGGTAGACACCTCAGAGTGGGAAATACTGTGACCAAAACTACAGTCATGAACACACAAAAAATGATGGGGAAAAAAAAAAGTATCATCCCCAAAACTACAATTAACACACAGAAGGTAAGACGGCCCGAAATTCTGGGGGGAAAAAAGCACTGGTGGCTGTACAGTTAAAACTGAGTGCATAAAGGTGTGGGCAAGCCTGTAGTTTTTTACATTTTGGAACATCTGCAGCTGTTTGATGTGATTAACCTGCATCCCAGATTACATGGTGCATTTGTAATGATACAGAAAGGTCTGATACGCTCCAAGTTCTAAGAGGTATTATGGAACACCTGTAATTAACAATGTGATTAGCCTGCATCCTACACTAGTGTATTCAGCAATGATACAGAAAAGTATTATACGTTCTATCATCAAATGCTTCAGAAAGTATTGTTAAAAACGGCCAAGCTTTGCCACACCTTCGGGCGCTCAGTTCTAACAACACAGCCCTAAGACAAAAACGGGTGATGCTTGGGTGGGAGTTGGGGCGGGGTCAATACTACAGAACAATACTTACTTACACTACTAAAAATGGTAAAAAGTGTGAAGCCGATACACTAGTGAGAAAGTCGATATACTAGACAGAAACAATTAAACTGGCTGATAATTTTGTCAACCACTGATTAAAACTATGAAAGAACAATCAGACAAGCTTTGAGTAAATATCGCATATGCTTAAACTGGATGGTAGTGTGAAACAGAACATTAGGGGGGACATACTACTCAAAATGGTTGGTTTGGAGGAAGTAGGTAGGATTATTAATAGGTCATAGAGTAAAAGTTAACCCAATGAGCCTGGGCACATTTTCTTCATTTTATTCCTGCCATCTCCTGACAATTTCATTAAGCTTAAGGGAGGCTTTTCAAAGTGGAAGGGTTACATATTGCCTTAATAAACCTTTTCAATATGAGAAGCCTTTCATTGAGTTAAATAAAACTGTCAAGTAATGCCAAGAACATACTTAGAAAAAAGGCTCCCAGATTCAAACAGGGCTAGGCTGGGAATAGTGGTAAGATTAAAATGGAGACAAAAAGAGAGGATTATAAAAGTTAAAAGGCATTCGGTGATATATGCATCTTGAAGAACAAGATCAATAACAAAAGGAGCATTATCAATTGTTATACTATTCAAAGTGGGAATATTTCATTTAGCCATTATAATAATAACTGGGAGTCTACATTTTACAAGTAAAAATATTATCTAAGTACAGTACAGTGTTTCTACATTAAAATCCTCAATTACAATTTACAGTACATTAATTACTACTGTACCTGTATGACAAAAAATAATCACCATACTATTATTACAATTCATCAGGTGAACAAAAACTTCTAAAAACGTGTAAAACGGGACAAAAAAACAAGAGATGGTGGGACAAAATTTCTTACCCGATCTACTCTCCGCCCTATGGATCTTACCCTCCACTCTATGTAGGCGGAGGTCAGTAAAGCTACGTTTGAGCTGGGTTAGGACCCCTATGGACGAAAACACACACAGGGCGTTAGTTCACCAGAAAGCAATCAAACACACACAGGCTCACACAAACACTTTAAAAATTGACACCAGCAGTTGGTCGCAACTGATGATAGAAAACAGACAATAAAAGAGAAGAAATAAGTAAGAAAACTATAGTCATTACTACCTCACTTTGTTCTGTTTTGTTTATAAAGGCTCCAAAATAGTTGCATGTGTTGGCCTTGGTCTCCTAATGGTGGATCTCCATGCTGCTCTCTATTCAGTCCATTATCCCTGAGGTCTAACTCTATGACCCCATTCTAAGCCTTTTTCTCATGCAACCCCCTTGGATCGAATCCACCCAAGGGTCATTGGTAGACATCAGGAAGGGCATCCGGTCATAAAATGCTACACGCTCCAATCCAAAAAGGCCGACGCATGCAAGCATGTTGCAGCCTTCAAAAACGAAACGAAACGAAACGAACGAACCCTACCCTAACATTCAAACTTCTCACCCTCTGCACCCATCTGCCATCCTTCATCTTCTCCACATGCCCAAACCTTGGCCAATAATATAAAAACTGACATCAACAGTAGGTCAAAACTGATGATAAAAGGAAGAGTAAAAGAAGACATGAAAAAAAAGAAATTATGAAAAAACACCAGATCATAAAAAAATTATTAAAGAAAAAAGGGGAATGGAAAAAGAAAGAAAACTAGATTCTAAGAACAATAAGAAAATGATGAAAGAAAATTGGTAAGTAAATGGTTAAATAAAAATAAAGGTTACAGCCCAACCCATTTTATTCCCTCTGAGATACAAAGGCCTGAGAGACAACAGAAGCCCAATATACTGGGTGTTCCATTTATAACACTCCTCTTCCACTCCACCAGGTAACTTCCTGTGTTGCAGGGATGGGACAGTCAGTGTTATCAGTGTCTGCATCATTTATTCATTCCCTATTCCCACTGCCACCCCAAACACCAGCAGACTGAGCCATTCCTGTAACACATTAGATACTGCCACCTACATTACATTTCAAGTGTGTTATTAATGGACCACCCTGTACATATGGGTGGATGACCAGCCAGCTTCCCAATGTGACAGAGAGAGAGAGAGAGAGAGAGAGAGAGAGAGAGAGAGAGAGAGAGACAGTGTCTCTAGTCACCTCTTGGGAAACCTACGACAGCGCATAACTGTAAAAAGGGCCATTCTAACCACTAGACCACCAGGCACCACTAAGGATGAATGATGAGAATGAGAAGACAATTGCAACATGTGAACATAAGGTATGTGGCATGTACGACTGCTGGACCTTAGGGAACACAGTATCAAATCTATGACCAGAAAGACTGATAAATATATGGATAGACAGACAGACATAGATAGACCAAAATGGGGGAGGAAGGATAAAAATAAAAATCACAAGGAAGGAATACCAAAACAAAAACTCAGAGATCAATCTACTCAACTGACTGGTGCAATTTTCAAAGCAATGGTTACCTCGTCACATAAATCCAACGTACAACACACACCTAAGGATGTTAGTTCATTGAACAATATACAGACAGTCCTTGTTGTAAGCTAAGAACGTGTTCCAAATTATCACAACTTTTGCCATACGTGTGGTGCTGTAAACTGGCAAGAGATGAGAAAATCACCTTTATATGTAGCAACATATCTGGTGATGCATTTTATATATTTTTTGTTATTTCCCAATGATTTTTTTTCTTTTTTTTTTAAATGTAGGAAAGGAACGTTGTGCTGAAGGGGTCTAGTACTAATAGAAGTACAGGCTGGAGTTGCCCTCTTCCTGCAGTCCACCATCCTCCTTTTGTTAGGGGATAAGGAGTGAGTTCAGGGACATTTGTACAACCAGGCAGCTCCACCACTCAGTTACATCAGTGCTAACCACTGGAGGGGTTTACTAAGGCTTTACCTAACCCTTCAAGGTTGAGAAGTCTGTCCAGCATCTGATAAAATCATCAGGAGAAGACAAAAATACAGTAATACTGTACATCACCAGACTGAAGCAGTTAAAGATAACAATGGAACTTTAATATACAATTTTCATCATTTGTTGTAAACTTGATAAAATAAATAAATAAAGTGATTAATAAATAAAAAGAAATATAAAGCCAACTTATAACAAGGACTTACTGTACAACAAAGATATGAGCCCATATTCTCATCAGTTAAGGCACCTTAGTAACTCTTCCTCATCAGTTTGTATCTGGTGCACTGATATTTGCTTGTAAGATATTTATGTAGCTTACGCTGCTGTGTAAAAAAAAAAAATCAGATACTAATAAGTAGCAGTATGAGAAAAAGTATGAGAAAAATATCATTAACTTGGTCATTCCCATGATGAAAATGACTTTTTTTTCCTTTTGCTGCATTGGAAACCTTTTCTCAACTTACAGAGGAAATCTAACTGTGAAGAGTTTAACTATAATTAACCCTTCCATTCATAATGTACCTCCAGCGCTGAATAAAACTGTCTAAAAGATATCAAAAATAAGCTAGAGCACATCATTTCTAAATTGACAAAGATCCCTCACTCATCAGTTCTGCTGATGGCAGTGTGTGCTGTATTATGTGGTCAGATTGGAGGGCCAGTTTGACTAGTAACCAAGTGGGTTCATTCTCTCCCAATAGCTAAGGCTCACTGAATTCCATGCAACCATAACTTGATACTGTATTCAAGTTGTGGGAGTGGTCCAATTCCATTAGGTATACCATAATGTAAGATGTTCTTGTACTGAAATAGTTAAGGAAGAGATGACAGTAAGTCTCCTCTGATGAGAATACAGCCCAGAATCTAGACAAAGGGACCAAAAGGAACCAAAGAGGTAAGAGAGTGTTACTGAGGAAGAGGCAGGGCAGGGGAATACTTGTACCTCTGCAACTGTAAACTGTTAACCACTTCTGCCAGAGTATGTCATCCTTACTTGCAGTGACAAGGTTACTTCTTTCAGCTTTTGAATGACTCTGAACTGGAGGGGTTTTATATGGCCTTCAGTAACCCCCTCATCACTGAAGGTCTGTCCCCAGTTGAATAACATTGTCTGGTGCTGGCAAGAACAAAATTTTTAATGTCATCAGACTAAATGGGTTAACCACTTACTTAGATGACATTTTTTTTTTTTTTAATTCTTGCTACCTTAAAACAATTTTTTACATCTTAGGAGGGCACCCTGAGAGTGAAGGGGTTAATGAAAGCTATATCTACCTATTCTAATTCAAAGTCTCTTCTTAGCTGACTTACAGTAATTCATCAAACAGCAAGAATGTAATAAAAACATCTTCTGGATGCAAGGATAATGCAGTGGCATGTCAGAGTGTGAGACAATGAATTTAGTAGGCAGAGTTGCATATTGTGTAAATTATTCTACAAAGTCTATAATTAATACTCTACTATCATTCCCTCCTATAAGACTATATCCGATATGCTGGCTGTTCTTACACACCTGTGGCTACCTGGCAAGCTCTTAAGTTTTACAGTTATGCACAGATTACCTATCTCATTTACAACGATCTGTCAGCTCTACGAATTCCAAAATCAAACCCTTTTTAAAATCAAACCCTTTTTAAGGTGCTATGTATTTCTATAACACATTTCCATTCAAGCAAGCCTATGATTTCTTTAAATTTATATCTGGACACCACCACCACCACTCACCCACACATTCCTGTGATATTCTAGAAAATCACCAAAGTTACTAAATACTGTACTCATCCAGAAGATGTACTCTAATAATAAATGTAAATACATTTATCAAAAAGTGGAAAAGCTTGCTCTCACCATCTCTCACCCCCTTTCATACGAAGTGAAAATTTTGTTCGACGATAAACAATATCGCCAATATGCAATACTTTATATAGAATAAAGGCCTGACACTAACATGCTTTTTACCAACATGCCTACATGAGGATGGACAATGAGGTTTGCTGCAAATACAGTACCCCAATAATGAACAACAGTCACTGTCTTGATGGCTTCATTACCATATACAGTTCATAACTACAGTTAGAAGACAAACTTTTGCTACGAATTCATTCATCCATCATTACTAAACTGCCTAATTTACAATTATCACTCAAATTATTTAATCTGCACTCCAGTGCAAACTGTCATGCTTCACATATGTACACACATGACAACTCAAGACTTCCAGTAATCATATAAACTGTAACTGCATAACAGTGTCCTGAATACTACAGTTCTGCTTATACAGTACTACATACTGATGCATCTCATACCATAGGAGCTATTTTGTCATTATATAATAAATTTATAATTTTCATGGACCCAACAACTGCACTGACAATACTAATCTATATATGGATCACTGTGTAGGTAACACTGCATAGTTTTTCTCCTGGATATTGAGTTTCATGAATAAATATCCATCCATCCATCCATAATCCAATCCTACATTGCCCCATGAGGAGCGCAGGAGCCCGGGGCTAGGCAAGTTCGTCCTGACATTTAAGATGAGAGTGACCAGCCTCACTTATCCCTGAGTGGCGTTACGTGAGCAATAAACCCCAACCATCCCTTGGATATAAACCTTCACTGGCTCAATCCGATTGGAGCGTCGTAATTATCCACTAAACCACCAGACACCAAAAACTTGGTTATATGGTTACCATCCAGCATAGTAAATGGTTTCCTGGTGTAGAGGAAACCATTAGGCTTGTCACTCAGTGTAGAGTCACCCACAGGCTGAAGGAAGAGGAAAGAATGAAGGAAAGAAAGACAGAAGAGGGAGCGTAAAGTCACCCGTAGGCAGAAGGACAAGGAAAGAATGAAGGAAAAAAAGGCAGAAGAGGATGGAAGGATATTTTCTGTATTTCATATGATATTTAGATTAGCTTTATGAAAGAAAATATATTTTCTAGTCTGTATCAGTAAGTTTCCTTGAATTTTCATATGAATGAGACACATATTTAGCTACTCAAAGAACAAAAGTTCATTTGAATGTAAACAATCAAGGAAGAAGGTGCTTCAGTAGCAGACAACTTCCTTGGGGTGGCACCATGGGTTTCAAGGGTAAGCCAAACAGAATGGATTATGACACAACTTCCACACCTGGATGCAACGAGCAACACAGCAACCACCATGGGCTGTGGCCAATGAAGGTTAAGTCAGGGAGCATAGGTTCAGGTGAGAGCTTTGGGAATGGAAGCAAGCTGGGTAACAGAGTCACAACAAAGAGGAACCTCAACAGCAGTGTCCCTTGGTCAACGGGAATCACTGCCACAGAAATTAACAGCAAAGGGAATGTAAAGGGAAGGAAGCAGGATCAGTACTGTGCAGGGTCAAGCAGGAGTTGGGGTACAAATTGAGGGTTTGGTGTGACGCCTGACAAGAATCATCCGCTTACCATAACCAGGAGAAATATCCGTTGACGTGGCTGTCAAGACAAGGGACTTAGACTTAGATGATCGCCGCAAATACACAACCCCACCACATCACCAATATATAAATACTGTACAACAAGAACAGACTTTTCCCAAGCCAAAATTTTTTTTTCCTTTTTGACAGGAGTTGTGAAACTCCTTAGGGAACTGTGATAATGCTACAAGTGTTTGCAAATACACCTACAGTAGTGGTCAGTGATGGGACTACAATATATCAATACTTCCTAAACTGAGAGGGAAAGTGCTACAACTCCACTGTGCTTGAAAATTATATGAAAAATTATCCCCAAACTTAAGGACTTACTAAGACTAGAAGGATCTCTTGCATATAATACTAAGAGTATGAGTCAATCTTTTCTCCTCTGGACCTCATTCCTGATTGTAAGTATGGATTCTGACAGGGATACACCACTGGCCATCTCTTCACATACTTTCAAACTCCTGGTCTTCTTCCTTTCATGGCTTTAACCCCTAAACCGTGGGTCATCACTTTCGTGACGGTCGGGTGCAATGGATCATACTGCGGGGCGTCACTTCTGTGACTGTGTTTTTTTTTAATTCGCCCGGGCTTTCAGGTGGTGACTTGTATCATCTATCAGCACTGCCAATGTCCAACAATAGTCAGAGCTGCTAATGTCATCAGTACTCCCATCCATTGTTGACAATTTAGCCATTTTCCCCCATTCTAGACTCCCCTTCCTACCTCCCCTCCATTACCCTCTCGTGTCGTCTGCTCAGCCGCTCTGCGCTAAGTGAATCTTCTCCGGATTTTTCCACTGTTTTCATCCATTGAAATGAGCCCTATGCCCTATTCTTATACAAAATAATATATTTATAAAAAAAATAAGGTAACTGATAGTGCCATACACCTGGAATTGGCTAATTATCACTTGGTAACATCCAACCTGCACTCATTCGCTAACTTCCCCTGCTTTTTTTTCCCATGAAATATGCCGTATGAGCTACTCTCGTAATATAAATGTATACAAGAAAGGAAGGGAGACACCTGAGTGATATTTATATTCACCTGGAACTACCTAATTTATTATGTACTGTCTAGATTTCCTACGACTTATTTCTTAGCATATACATTAGCAGCTGACATTTTCAACTCTTGGGTACCGAGATACGTACTGAACATTCAGTTCGCTCTCGTACTTCATGGTGAAATCACGTTGCAGTCGCGCCCCTCCATTTCTGCCCCTTTTGCGCCCATTATAAAAGGCCCTGTAACCTCTACCCTACTAAACATCGTGTGGGAAGCGGTAAAGGACTGTAGATATATATAAGTGTAATAAAGTACTAGAAATAATAAAGTGTGAGTGTGTATATGAGTAAGAAATGACAGAATACCAGCGGCGAATTAGCACGAGCAGGAGGCTCGTACGCGCTCATATTTTACATTGCTTTCACAGTGTTTTTTTTGGGGGAGTATGGATTCCAAACCACTTGGAAATCAATGAATAGTGTTTCTAGTGTTAATATCTGGCAGTGATATTCATATTACGGGAAGTTGGGAAGTGTAAAGTGGAGACTTAGTTACCAAATTTCAGAAGTCTCCACAAGTCCTACGGTAGTCGAGGAGTGCTAAAAAAACATCCCAGGAGAAAGCTGAAGGTATGTGCCATATGCATATGTAATTATAATATTCTAGGACTAATAATTGACTTTTGGCAAATATTTTTAAAAAGTCAGTCGGAGCACGAATATCCCCGCAGGACTGGCATGGCGCACCTCTGACAACCCCGCGGTTTAAGGGTTAAGGACCTGTTGTTATTGCACCTCTGCCTGAACCTGTCACAGATCAGTTCAGTTTTACTTTGTTTGCTCTCATATGTTTTGCATTCTTCCATTTAGGCTTTTAACTTAAATTTCCTTTCAAGTCATTCTATAGCTGCCCTTATAGATGACCAGTGTTCTTCTAAAGCTAGCAACAGTAGTGTTCTCCAAGTATGTGTCTTTTCACAAACTCCATTTCCCTTTAATCATCAGCGATCGGACCCTTACATTTAATACTATATAATAATATGGTGTTTATTCACCCCTACAATTTTTTCATCCATTGTACAGAATTATACCATAACAGTTATTTCAAGTTCATGAAATAATGCTGTGGCACATAAACTTCTGACCTGTTTGCTATTTTGCTTGGCTCCATAGGATGGTAATGTTTTAATGCAACAGAAAACCCAGATTTTCCACTGTTCTCCTCACTACAAGCTTTACCATGACATCTACCTGCATTAAGAAACATACACTTTAATCTACCTTTGGAATTTTTGTTTTTTTGATCTTTCTCAGGCTGATACCAAGTACTTCAGCAGAATATGATGCATCAAGAAGGAGTGCCTAACATAATCTAACTGTGATGCAGGTGCAGTGGAATAGTATGCATACATTTACCCCTGGTTGTATAAGACAGCTGTACACAGCACAAAATGGTACTGCCCTAGTTCTGGCAGAAGTTGACCTTGACTACTCTATCAGCTGCTAGATGTTATCACTTTCCTACAATACTTGAAGGACAGCTTCTTACACAATTATCCAATACAGAGTTACGATGCTTATCTCTCTGGTTTAAGGCAGTGTCGACATGGATGTCCTCACCGACTACACTGAATGTGTGAGAGGCCCAGAAGGAAAATTATCACACCAAAGGTGTAAACAACTGGCCAGGAGTAAAAACAAAAAGTGGCACTACTCACTGCCTTCAAGAAATCTACAAAACTGTGTGAATAAGTGATAAGAAGTACAGTATACTGAGATCCATCACTAAATTTCAGACCAATCACTGTTGTTGCTGTTGTTGTTGCATAACCCCAGTCTGTCTGGCTGAGAAGACTTGTTGACCATATGTTAGCAACTGATTCTGCAGGGCTGTCTTACAGGTAAAGTACAGTACATACACTGTGTAGGGAACTAGCTCCCCCTTGCAGAAGACAAACTGCTTCTGCAGGGCTGTCTTACAGGTAAAGTACAGTACATACACTGTGTAGGGAACTAGCTCCCCCTTGCAGAAGACAGCACCCCTTAGCAAGGTGCAGGGAAACACGAAGACTTGGCTCCTGGGTGGACACTACAGCTGCTTCACCCAGTGTTCAAAGCATCAACACATGTAGGCTCTTTGTCAGTGCCATTTCAGATTGGTATCTGTCTTATGACATCGTCTTCATCCTAGTCCTATTGGGTTCCCAATAATACATGGGGTGGACATGATTCAGAAAAGAAGTCTAAAAGTTTTAGAAATAACAACAGAGTGCCCAATGAAATGGGCTAATGACACTACGTCAAACAAATGCCTGCCCTTAGTGGGGGGGGGGGGAGTAGTATTCATCCACTAAGTGTGTATAACAGAGTAAAGCTGGCAAATAATCACGATCGGTCTTCCCCATCCAAGAGTCTTCCACTTGCAAGATATGAAAACCTGTCTTACATGCAATCCTTCCTAGCTCTCAGTGACTAGGAATTTCATTCATTACATACCTAAACTAAGGATGAGTTTCATACTACAGTATGCTCATTTTACTTACGTTAACATTAACATTATGCACAATGAGACTTATGACGTTATATATTCATACATATCCATAACCAGATCAGCTGACTTCTTTATCAAACTAATCAGTCTAAAAATACTAAAAATAACACCATAACTCTGTTGACTTTCCGTTTCACCTCAGCTTATCTTCCTCAGGCAACTTATGACTATTGTAGGGTACCATAAAACAGCTCACTCTTCAACACACAATCATCACCATCATCCGGACCTCTTTCCCCACCTAAAGATGGAGCTCAGGGATGATTCGGAAACAAAGAAATATGAACTATAAAACTGGGAAAACTATCAACAGAACATCCAATGAAATGGGACACAGTCATTTGCACATCATTCAAGCACATGGAATTGTGGTTGGTAATTTACATTAAAAATGTCCTTCACACACACCAGCCAGATAGTTATTCCATTAAGTACTATGTTGAGAGAGAGAGAGAGAGAGAGAGAGAGAGAGAGAGAGAGAGAGAGAGAGAGAGA
>JAGKTI010000096.1:117891-163207 GCA_018397915.1 Birgus latro
GGGAGAGAGAGAGAGAGAGAGAGAGAGAGAGAGAGACCAACAAAATATATGGTACTTTAAATGAATAGAGACCAACAAAATATGGTACTTTAAATGAATAACAGGCAAGCCTACTTTAACCCATCCAGGTGTTGGGTTCCAAGGCTCAGCTACGACAAACCAGTACATATATGGGTAGATGACCAGCCTACTTCCCCTGGTGGCATTAAATGATCAAAAAACCTTCAGTCACCTCCTGGGGATTGAATCTATAATGGGTTGCCACTATGATCGGGACGTTGTAACCACTAGACCACTCACGCCACTTACCAGTTATGGAGTTGAGGGTTCCTGATCGCTGCTTGTGGTCAAAGCTGAGGTTGTGAGGTGCCGAGTCCTGGTGTCTTGATTTCTCCGCAGAATATTCAGCAGTTCCACCCCCCGTGACCAGCTGCTTGTCTTCCCTATAGAGAGTACCATTATCATCATCATCATAATCATCATCATCACTCCTTCTGCATCTAATTCTCCTCCTCTTCAGCATCACCATCGTTATCATCACTCTGACCTTTCCTTTTTTGCCAACCTAAGGAAAAGGTGAGGTATGACCAAAAAACAAGCAAAGAGAAAAGTATAAAAATGAGAACATTATCATCTCCATCAATATCATGATCCTATTTTTCCCCCATCCAAAGACAGGGCAATACAGGATCTAGAAACAAAAAAAAAAAAGGTAAAAGGTAAAAAATGGTGAAAACTACAGTGGGTTCGCACAGTGCGTGAGTGGCTGGGATTTCACGTACTGTGAATACATAAACTTATGGGAAAAATAACATGGGAGGGACCCCCTCAAACCTTGATATTTTTTTAACCATAGAGATATAATAAAGGGAAAATTTTAAGCACATATGCAACAGATATAGCTAAAATAACAAAAATATGGTCAGTCACCTTAAAAACAGTAGACGACAGGCCTGATGGACTTAAATAGCAGGGGTTCTGAGGCGCGGGAACACACTTAGAGTCACGAATGCCCCTGCCGCACTGGCTGTACCACACATGTTTAATGGTTGCCAACACTGTATTATTCTAGGCTTTGGCGGAGAAATGCAGCAACAATCATTATGATGGGGGCTGCAGGTATGCCAGGTAGAGCGGGGTGCGGTGGGGGGTCGCGTAGTCTGGGAAAATAGCGGTTTTGGGCCACTCCTTGCCTCTGCCTCGCATATTGTGGGCTAAACTCAAGCCTTCAAAGTCTTATGGTTATGATTTTTGGTCACTCGTGTACAATGCGATTCGCGCACTGTGATCACGCATACTGTGCGAGCCCACTGTACCAACAAACATCATACCCAGTGAAATGGGACAGACAATCATTCAAACACCATTCAAGCCCCTGGAATCCTGACTCCACCTCAAAAGCTTAACCACTGGCACACACTTTGGGGGGTAATTTTATCTTCAGATGCATTTCATGACTGCAGTAAAGCATACAACAATAACAACACATATATAAACTCATGTCTATACTCATTTCAAAGCCAAAAATGGCTGTTGTGTCTTGCTCTCGTGTTCCTGAACTTGATTCCTCTAAATTCTCTACTCTCTGGCTTCGGCTTTCCTGTCATTCTCTGACTAAATATATCTGTGCTGTTTACTTATCTCCTAATTCTACTGACTATGAAAAATTCTTTGACTGTCTTACTTCTACGATGGAACATATTCTATCCACTTCTCCTTTCTCAGAAATCTCCATTCTAGATTTCAATGTTCACCACCACCTTTGGCTCCCCTCTCCTTTCACTGATCCACCTGGTGAACAAGCTACATATTCCATCCAGCCAACTTGATACCCTGTCACTTCCCTAACCTCATCAACCTCCACACCCAGCTTTCTCACACATACTCATTTATCATACACCCTGCTATCTCACACACTCACTTACCATTTCTACTACACCCTGCTTTCAAACACACTTATTTACCATAATCTACTACAACCTGCTTTCTCACAAACTCATTTACCATACCTACTACACCCTGCTTTCTCACACACTCATTTATGATATCTTTCAAACACACTTATTTGTCATAATCTACTACACCCTGCTCTCTCACGCTCATTTACTGTATCTCTCTACTTTTTTTTTTTTTTTAATGCAAAGAAGAAGGAACTGAAGGCTGTGGGCCTGCAAACTGTTCCTTCTAAGAACAAACAAAAACAATACAACAAAAGAGCCAAATTCAAGATCCATTGTTCATTTCGAGATGCCTGGACACACTGCGTTTGAAGGAGTGGAGATCACAGAAAGTAGGAAATACAGACAGAGGAAGACAGTTTCAGAGTTGACCAACTGCATAAACGAAGGACTGGGAATAATGGTTAACTCTTGCATTAGAGAGTTGGACAAAAATGGGATGAGAGGTTGTTGCTAGACGGGTGCTATGTGCCCGTCAAAAAGGTGGAGGGATGCAAGTAGACAGTTCAGAGGAACAGTAGCCATTGAAGTAGCGACAGAAAAGAGATAAAGATGCAACAGTGCGGCGAAGAGACAGAGGTTGAAGAAAGCCAGTAAGAGGAGGAGAGTTAATGAGATGAAAAGCCTTTGACTCCACCCTATTGAGAAGGGCTGCATGTGGGGAGCCTCCCCACACATGAGAGTTGTACTCTAAACAGGGGCAAATAAAACCTGTGTACAAAGTCAACAACTGTGCAGGGGTAAAGAAGGTTCGGAGTCGGCTTAGCACACCTAGTCTCTTGGAAGCAGATTTCACAAGAGATGTAATATGTTCCTTCCAATATACAGTATATCCCTAGTCAATGAAACCCCAAGCATGTTAAAGGATGATGCAGGAGAGAGCTGTACACTATTAAACATCAGTGGGTACTCCTGCGGAAGATTCTGGCAGGTTGATAGGTGTAAGAATTGAGTCTTTGATGCATTAAAAACAACAAGATTATTTTTACTCCTGTCAAAGATACAAGCCAAGTCAGACATTAAGTGTGCCATAGCCTCATCCTTTGTTTGCTGAAGTAACTGCTGAGACAGATGTTGCAGGAACCGAAAGGAAAGGTGAAGGGTGGAATCATCAGCATACGAGTGGATAGGGTTAGAGGTACAGCTTAGAAAGTCACTGACGAATAAAAGGGAGAGAGATGGTGATAGGACAGAACCCTGAGGAACACCACTGTTGATAGATCTAGGAGAAGAGCGATGGCTGTCTACAACAGCAGCTATAGAACGACCAGAAAGGAAGCTAGAGATGAAGGCACAGATAGAAGGATAGAAACTGTAAGAGGGCAGTTTAGAAATTAAAGATTTATGCCAGACTTGATCGAAAGCCTTTGAGATGTCAAGTGCAATGGCAAAGCTTTCATCAAAATCCCGAAAGCAGGATGACCAGGAGTCCGAAAGGTAGGTGAGAAGATCGCCAGTGGAGCGTCCCTGACGGAACCCATACTGACGATCAGAAAGAAGGTTGTGATAGGAAAGATGCTTTAAAATTTTTCTAAGAACAGACTCAAACACTTCTGAAACACAGGATGTTAAAGCAATTGGACGATAGTTAGAGGGTTGGGAATGGTCACCCTTCTTTGGGACTGGCTGAATGAGAGCAAACTTCCAGCAAGTAGGAAAGGTACAAGTTGATAGACAAAGGTGAAAGAGTTTACCTAGGCAGGGTGTAAGCACTGAAGCACAGTTCTTGAGGACAACAGGAGGAACCACACCTCCTTTTACCTTCAAACTCACTCAAATAGAGCCCTTTCCTCCCCTACATACATGTACTCTCTTTGAATAACCATACCATCTACATACTGTACAATCTCTCCTGACTAATACATGGGGTGCACATGATCCAGAAACAATGGTACAAATTTCCAAACAATCTCATCCTGGTAAAAATAAAACTTGCAAATCAATCAAATACTCTTATCCTCATTAAAAAATATATACTGTACAGTAAAAGCCCTATTATTTGGCAGCTGATTATTTGTTATATCTGATATTTTGGCAGTTTTGAGAAATAGTCCCATCTACGGAAGTCTTTGATTGTTCGGTAAATAATCAGAATCATCTCGGCAGTCCAAGAAGTGTTATCTGTGATTTGTAGGCCTGCTGTTTCATTACACTTGTATACGTTGTGGCTAGTTTCTATATTTTCCAGATTCAGGTATATTACTGTATTGATAACAATATTTGCACTAATATCATACAGTACAGCAACGACCCACCCAAATTAACGAGGGTTACATTAAAGCCCCCATCACTATCTATCTATCTATTGCCAGACGCCCTGATTCCGAACGGGGTGGCCACAAACAAATCGCATCCATGTCACTCTGTCCCCTGCCATTTCACTACCACGCTCCCAACTCACACCCCCGTCTCTCATATACCTCTCCACTCCATCCCTCCATCTCATCCTCGGCCTCCCTCTCCCTCTCGCCCCCTCCACCTCACTCACATACACTCTCCTCGTCAGTCTTTCACTCTCCATCCTCTCAACATGCCCAAACCACCTTAATGTGTTTCTCCTAACGCTTCCCATCACGTCCTCAACCACACCACAACGCTCCTTCACTTCCTCATTTGTTAGTCTGTCTCTCCATGTGACTCCACATGCTCCTCTCAAATAACTCATTTCCACTGCTCTCACTCTTGACTTCTGTCTTTCCAACAGGGTCCAAGCTTCACTTCCATATGTCAGAGTTGGTATCACAATACTGTCATGTAACAACTTTTTTACTTTCAGGCTCACCTCCCTGTTTCTTATCGCTGCTTTCAACGAACCAGCAACCTTCCTTCCCTGCTGCACCCTTTCGAGCACTTCACCCTCCAGACTTCCATCCTTACTCATCACACTGGCCAAGTACTTAAATTCACTCACATTCTCCATATCCTTCCCATCCAATCTCACTGTACATTCACTGGCTTCACTTCTCTCGAAGATCATCACTTTACTCTTCCCCACATTCACCTTTAGATTCCGTTTCTTACACACTCTCCCAAGCTATTTCTTGAAATTCACTCATTCTTGATGCCTTCCTGAAAAATGAAATTTACTGCCGTAATTGCCTAGCCCATGAACCACTGATACTGTAAAGCATTACCCATAAATAAATGTTGCTTGTTCTGTTTCCCTGTTGTTTGTAGCTGTACGGCTGTGACAGCTTTTGTTTGATTCCTCAGCATAATGTTGAAAGGAACTGTACTAAGTTTAACTAAACCTAAACTAACCACGTTTAACTGTACCTAATAAGTTAACCAAACCTAACCTAACCTAAAGTCAGAAAAATGCATGAAATAAACTGGAGGAATATTAATTGGTAAGGTCTTTCTGATGTAGGTTGAACGTACATTTAGTGCTCATTCTTTTGTTCATTTTTTTGTTTATATGTGAAAGAGTATTGATGCAAACAGTAATGTATTCCATTAGCCCCTTAATAACCCCCTGTGTTGAATAACCCTTTACAGTACCGGTGTCAGTTACGTCGAGTTAGTGTGAGCTATAAAAAAACGTGAACAATTATAGGAAGGGAACAAAGGTCACTGGTATGTTTATACGACTGTATGCTACGATCCCAACCAGTCAGGCGGTTGCTTAATCTCAGATGTTTTTGCCCATGTGGTAAATGCACCGTAACACTATCAATTCTTCCTTGAATCACAGCATGAGTTTAGGAAGCTAAAACCAAACACACTACTAGGTGTGCCAGATGATTCTCTTCACATCTTTAAGAAACCTAAATTGATTTCAGAAGAATGGAAGAAACTTACTCTGTGTACTCAAAGATGGATTAAATTTCTTCCACTTAATTTTCTTAAAGATGTGAAAAGAATCGTCTGGCACACCTGGCATTGTGTTTTTTAGCTTCCTAAACCCATGCTATGATTCGTTGTGATTCCCTGATGAATTCATAATGTTACGGTGCAGTTACCATATGGGCAAAAACATCCAAGATTAAGCGACCGCCTGACTGCTTGGGATCGTAGCGTAGAGTCGTGTAAAAATATGAGTAACCTTCGTTCCCTTCCCATAACTGTTCACGTTTTTTTAAAGCTCACACTAATTCGACGTAACTGACACCGGTACTTAATGGGTTGTCCAACACAGGGGGTTATTAAGGGGTTAATGTAATACATTACTATTTGCATCAAAGCTCTTTCTTCCACATATAATCACAAAAACAAACAAAAGATTGACTGCTAAATGTACGTTTAACTTTCATCCGAAAGACCCTATCAATTCATCTTCCTCCAGTTTATTCTATGTACTTTTTAGACTATTTTATTTTGCGTCTGGAGAGTACTGTATACAGAACTAACTCCAAACACATTTGTAATATTATAAGTAGTGATAACAGTGTTCACCAATACAAATGATGTACAGTGCGGGTGGGTAATATTCCATATCATTTTGGCCATCCAGGAAGTGTTATCTTTGACTTGTAGGCCTACTGTGTCATTACTTTTGTATATGTTCACTAATTTATATTTCTCTCAGGTTCAGGTATAGTACTGTACTGATTACAGTATTGTATAGTATCATACAGTATATAGTACTCTCTCCACACACATTTGTAATACCATAAGTGATGATGACAGTGTTCACTAATACATACAAGGTACTGAGTGGGAAGGTTTTTTTATTATACGGCAAATCCAATTTCTCGGCACCGGCCCGGTCCCGTGGATTCCGAATAATAGGACTTTTACTGTATATACTGTACTCACAAACCACTCTAACAGCATCGTCCTGGGGACACAATACAAATCGCATGCACAATCTCACCCTAGGAAAAAACCAAAATACAAATTACTCACACATTCTAATCATGGAGAAAAAAAAAAATCAAGAATTGCTTACACAATCTCATCCTGGGGGGGGGGGGGGAATCACTCCTGATTAATAAATGGCATTGGTATGATAGAGAAATAGATAAAACCTCTAAACAAATTCATTCTGAGAAAAAAAAAAACTTTTCCTTAACACACACACTTACGAATCACTCTCCTCCCCACTGGACATTCTTCTGGTGTATGGTCTCCGCCTCTGCCTGGGTGGTCGGAAGGCAATCTTGCGAACATCTGTGTCACCCTCCTGTGAGTTGCAGCGTTCTAAAGGCACAGTTCGCCGGTGTAGCAGCATTGGGTCCACCCCTGCTACCTCCTCCTGTTATAAATGCAAAGAATAACACCATCAATTTAAAGGTGTACAATATCTTTATTATTTGCTCTTACTAATGTAGTACCGTATGATTTTATTTAACCTAAGACATCTATAGCAATGAACATACGCTAACCTGATCCACAGGCTCTAAATATAAATAAATACCCTTGGGTTCAAGTGGTTTAAACTACTTTACTTCATTTTAATAGAATGCTGCTGCTGCTGAATTAACACTTTCCTTCATTTACACTGTGGTTCCTTGTGAAGTTAGTATGAAGTCTGAAATGAATGTTTTTTTGTACTTTCAATCCCTCAGTCATGAACCACATCTGTGTCTCACTTAAATTTCCTTAAAGCAGCATCTTGCCTTCGCACATATGAGACTTTAAGTGATGACTATCTGTATGACAAACGGCCACCCCTTACAAGATTATGATGTCTGGCTATAGACACACAGACAGATCTGAATGAATGTTACAAATTTTCATGACCTATACTTTTCACTGCTTCATATTTCTCTATTTATGTCTCTCAAATTAAAGATGATTTGTACATACCATGGAAATTCTAAATATCTTGAAAATTTCTCAGCAAATTCTGGATAGAGATCAAAGATATCTAATACATAATCACTCATTATCATAACTTCTTTAATTTTCATCATCTCATGTAAATGTGCTGGAAAATGTCTGTAGCATCTTGATATGGTGTGGCTATGTGGAGAGAATGGAGAGTGAGAGATTGACTAGAGGAGTGCTTGTGAGTGAAATAGAGGGAAGGGGGGAAGGGGGAGGAGACAAAGGAGGGGGTGGAAGGATGGGGTGTATAGAAGGAGGGTGGTGGGAGTTGGAGAGACACCAGCCTTACTGTAGAGGACAAGTTGCATGGAGATGATCTGTTTATGGTCACTCCATCTGGAAATATGGTAATCTGTCTGTATGAGTACTGTAGTACATACTGTAGATGGACAGATACTGTAGATAGATAGATATAGATGAATACAGAAAAAAAAGTCTATAGACAGAAATAGACAGATGAACAGACAGATGGGAAGGTAAACAGATGCTTCTCTACTTACATCTCTCAAATTAAAGGTGATTTCTAAATTTCTTGAAAACTCCTCGGCAAATTCTGGGTACAGATCGAGAACGTCTAAAATGTCATCCCTCATTATCCGATGGAGATCACAGTATGTCAGCGCACGAACATTACACGATGATTTGCCAATGGTCGGGTATATACACGGGTTCTCCCCAAATATATCATCCTTACCTGTAGGAAAAAATAAATTTTTAGATAATGGCAAAGAATCATCATTATCAGTGTATTAATATTATTACTACTGTATTACCATCAACACTACTATCATCACCTTCATCTTGGAATGCAGATTTGTTGATACTGGAAGAAAACATGCATGCAAATATGCATGCACACACACACACACACGCACACACATCAGAGAAGCAGCCACAGCGAGAAGACATGTCTCAAACCACCTCTCAACAAACCCTAAGTAGTTTTCAGGAATTGTCCTGTTTCCAGTCTTGTTCAAATTTTGAAGTATTGCAAGTTATTATAGTCTACCAAAAATGTAAAGAACTATAGTCAGTAAGTATATATGAATGTTTTTATAAGAATTTTGGGAACAGCTGTTCAGTTTAGTACTGCAACCGACCTTAAACATGGCCGTCAATGTAAACATTGGGGAACTGGAATTTCCAGGATTTGACAGTGAAACAAATGTAATGGATCTGGTTAAAACGTTGATTATGAGAATTAGTGAACTAGAAAAGAAAGTGGAAGATCTAGTATCAAGAAACATGCCTGAAAATACCGAAAATACTATACAGAGTTTGATACAGGCCAATGAGACAGCGAACCAGGAGATCAAGAATTTGAAACGAGAAAATATCGAATTAAGGAGAAAACTAGAAAACAGCAGTAACAAAACAGAGAAGGTAAGTAGTGTGTCAGAAGAGCAAAAGGCAAAGTGGGCACATGTGAAAGAAGAACAGAAAGAAGTGGTCAGTTTAAGGGAAATTATTCAGGAAGAAAGGGAAATGAACAAGAAAAAAATGGAAGAAAATGTAGTGAAAATATTGAAGAAAAAAGAGAAAAAAGTGAGAGAAACAGTAGAAAGGAACAGATGTGTGATAATATTTGGAAAACAGGGAGGAGGAAGAAAAAGTTAGGTCTGTGAGACTTGACAGAGACTCAAATCAGTTGAGGCAAATATTGGACAAGATCGATCCAGAAGGAAACAAGTGGGAAAAAGAAATTGAGGAAGTAAGGAGGATAGGGCCATATAAGAAAGGGGAAGCACGACCAATTAGAGTTAAGATGCCTTCAGAAGGTGTAGTAAATGACATACTTAAGGTGACCTGGAAACTACGTAAAGAGGCAGTATTATAGTAAGAAAAGACTTGAATGAAGAAGAAAGAGAAGTTTTAAAATCTTTGAAGGACCAAGTAAAGGAAAAAAATGACAGGAGGACAGAGGAAGAACATAAAACTTTTTTTTGGAGAGTGATGGATATGAAAGCAAGGAAGTGGTATGCGAAGAACTAGACGTGAAGGAAACAAAGGGGATGGATATGAATATGAAAAAGAGAAGAACGAGTAAAGATAAAAACAGTGCAGCAAATCTGAGCATCATGTACAGTAATGCAGATGGGTTAATATCTAAGAAAGGGGAAATTGGAGACTACTTAAATGAAAATAAACCTGAAACTGTTTGCTTAGTAAAGCCTAAACTGCCCTGAGATGTCGATACAAAATTATTTGGCTGGAACAATTATAAGATTTGGAGGAAGGACAGAGAAGGTAAATTTGGAGGAGGTATAGTGATATTAACCCGTAATGACCTAAGAGCAGAGAATACAGAAATTGAAAATACCAAGGCTGAACTTATGGGAGTTGCAATAGAGGACAGTTATGGTGAAAAAATGGGTGTAATAGTTTTTTATATGCCCCCTAAAACTAGGGCATGGACAAAGGAAGATTACGAACAGTTAATAAGAGAATCCATTATTAGGCTAAAAATGTTAATTGAACAAAGAAATAGAATAATATTAATGGGAGATTTTAACTGTAGAGAAGTTGATTGGGAAAGTATGGATGCTGAGAACACTGAGGAATCATGGGGAAATAAATTAATGGAATTGATGATGGAAAACATGTTAACCCAGTTGATCAAAGAAAACACAAGAATTAGGGGAGGTGATGAACCATCCAGGCTCGATCTAGTATTCACAAAGGACCCAAATGATGTGAGAAACATAACCTACCAATGCCCCTTTGGTAAAAGTGATCATCTGGTAACTGAGATGGACATGGTAGGAGTGAGGGAAGGAGAAAGAGATGAAAAACACAGAGAAAATAGATACAATTATGGGAAGGCAGACTTTGCTTCCCTGAGGAACTTTTTCCAAAATGTAGAATGGAGTAAAATGAATATGATCACAAATGTTGATGAGAAATATGAGTTTTTGATAGAAGTATATAGAACAGGAGATACTAAGTGTGTCCCAAAATTTTCTGCAGCTATGGAAAGGAAGAAAGAATGGTTTAACAACAGATGTAGGATGGCACAAGAGGCAAGAAAAAAAGCATGGAATAAAGTGAGAAGGTATAGTGAAAGGGCTTAGGAGAAGTACAAGCAGGTTAGAAATGAATATGTAAAGCTACGGAGAGAAGAGGAAAGGAAATACGAAAAAGATATTGTATCTAACTGTAAAAAAGAGCCGAAACTATTTTATAGGTTTGTATCTGGCAAATTGAAAGTTAAGGACAGTATAATAAGACTGAGGGATGGAGATGAACCATACGAAAGAGAGGAAGACGTGTGAAATAATGAACAACAAGCTGCAGTCAGTTTATGTATTGGAAGACGAATTTAGGGAGCCTGAAATGGAACCCAGGCTGACGAGAATGGCCGAAATTACAGTTGACATGAATGAGGTGCTACAGCTGATGAAGGATTTGGATGTGAGAAAAGCAATGGGACCAGATGGTGTGGCTGGATGGATCCTGAAGGAATGTGCTGACCAGTTAGTGTGGCCAGTTTATGTCATCATCAAGACCTCACTTGAAAATGGACAGTTACCTAAAGATTGGAAAAAAGCAAGTATTGTGCCAATCTTTAAGGGAGGAGACAGGGAGGATCCACTTAATTACAGACCTGTGTCACTTACTATACTGTTTGTAAAATCTGTGAGAAAGTTATTAGAAAAAGATGGATAAAGTATTTAGAAGAAAATGAAGTGATAACACCAAGACAGTTTGGTTTTAGGGAAGGAAGATCATGTGTTACTAACCTATTAAATTTCTACAGTAGGGTAACAGATGTCGTACAGGAGAGAAAGGGATGGGTGGACTGTGTCTATCTGGATCTTAAGAAAGCATTTGACAGGGTGCCCTATAAAAGACTATTGTGGAAGTTGAGGACCTTTGGAGGGGTGCATGGGAAACTATTAAAGTGGATGGGAGATTATTTGATAAGAAGGCAGATGAGAACAGTAATAAGAGACAAGGTTTCATAATGGAGAAATGTGACTAGCTGAGTACCCCAGGGCTCTGTCCTGGCCCCAGTAATGTTTCTGATATATGTAAATGATTTGCCAGAGGGTTTGAATAGTTACATGAGTATGTTTGCAGATGATGCTAAAATTATGAAACATATTAAATGTATTGATAGTTGTAAAGAACTGCAAGAGGACTTGGACAAAATACACAGCTGGAGCCAGACTTGGAAAATGGACTTTAATGCCAAGAAGTGTCATGTATTAGTAATGAGTATAAGTGAAAGAAGACCACACTGGACATATAAAATGGCCAATGAGATGCTTAGTAAAAGAAAGGATGAGAAAGACTTGGGAGTGATTATTCGGGATGACTTGTCACCAGAAAAGCATCTAAACAAAATTATTGGGGGAACTTATGGATTACTGACAAACATGAGAGTGGCTTTTAATTATATGGATGAGGAAATCTTGAGGGAGTTGATAGTGACCATGATAAGACCAAGACTAGAGTATGCGGCGGTGGTATGGTCACCTTATTTGAAGAAGCATATTGATAAACTAGAGAGGGTTCAACGGATGGCAATGAAGATGACACCATGTTTAAGGGAACTCACCTACGAGGAGAGATTGGAAAAACTGAAGTTACCAACACTGCGCGAGAGAAGGGAAAGAGGTGACTTGATCACGATATTTAGAAATGTAAGAGAATTGGAAAGGGTGGATAGAAAGGATCTTTTTGTGTTGGATGATTGAAGAACAAGAGGTCACAGCTTCAAGTTGAGGAAAAGTAGATGTCTTAATGATCTCAGAAGGTTCAGTTTCCCGAACAGAAGCATAAGTATTTGGAATGACTTAGACGAAGAGGTGGTGCAGGCGAAAAACATTCATGTATTTAAAACTAGATTAGACGAATGTAGATATGGAGACGGGACAACACGAGCTTAGCTCAATTCCTGTGTACTACAAATAGGTAAATACAAATAGGTAAATACACACACCTACGAGGAGAGATTGGAAAAACTGAAGTTACCTACACTGAACGAGAGAAGGGAAAGAGGTGACTTGACCACAATATTTAGCAATGTAAGGGAATTGGAAAGGGTAGATAGAGAGGATCTTTTTATGTTGGATGATGGAAGAACAAGAGGTCATGGCTTCAAGTTGAGGAAAAGTAGATATCTTAATGACTGTAAAAGGTTCAGTTTCCTGAACAGAAGCATAAGTATTTGGAATGCCTTAGAAGAAGAGGTGGTGCAGGCAAAAACCATTCATGTGTTTAAAACTAGACTAGATATGGAGACAGGACAACATGAGCTTAGCTCAATTCCTGTATACTACAAACAGGTAAATACACATGGATGTAAATAAGATAGACAACATACATCTGCAGGAAGGTTCCCGAAAATATGCCATAATTTTGTATACAGGATGAAATCCCATCTCTAAACTGTCTTTGACAGTAAAGGTGGAGAGATTCACCTGTACAACTGAAACATTTGGATGCTCTCTGGGAGCTGCAGTGAAAGCAGAAAATGGCAGGCGAGGGAGGTGGAGTGGAGTGTAGGTGCACATGGCTGACGAATGTGGTGATTTCAAGGGATCTGACCATCAAACCAACATGTATGAATTAATAAAAGCATTAATGATTAGAATTTCAATGATGGAGGTAGTAATCAAGAACATGACAAGTGATAGTTAAAAGACAAAGAGAGGTGAAACAAAAGATGAGCAGGAGCTGAGTGCTGCAAGAAGAGACCCCTCAAGAAGAAAATAAGTTATTTGGAAGATGAAAATACAGAACTGATTTCCTCTCTTCCATCTTTTCTCCTTTGTCCATTCCTTCCTCTTTCTTCTGCCTATGGGTGACTCTACACTGAGTGACAAGCCAAATGGTTTCCTGTACATTAGGATACCATTTACTCTGCTGGGTGGTAACCATATAACCAAATTATGGCACCTGATGGTTTTGTGTGTAATTACGGTGCTCCAATCAGATTGAACCTGTGTAGGTTTATAACCAAGGGGTAGTTTGGGTTTATTGCTCACATAATGCCACTCAGGGATGAGTGAGGCTGGTCACTCTCATGTCAGGACCAACTTGCCTAGTCCAAGGTTCCTATGCTCTTCTATGGGATGACACAGGATTGAATGATGGATGGATGGATGGAGAAAGAAACTGAGTTAAACTGACAGCTCTGGAATGAGTGCAAGAACAAACAGGATGGGTGGTTAAGGGGTGTGAAGAGATGTCAGAAATGATAGAAATAATAAGACAACAAAGTTATGAAAAAAAAAAAAAAAACTGGCATACAAAGAGGCATCTTCGAAAATGAAATGCTGAAAGTTTGGGGTGGGGGGGTTGGGGGGAGGGGGGGAAGAAGCAACAGTGAGGAACACAGCTGGAAGAAATAGATGTGAGATCATCTTTGGAGTTCAGGAGAAGGAACAGAAATAATAGCAGGCTAGGAAGAATGAAGAGATGACCAAGATTAGTGAATTACTTACGAAGATAAATGAAGAAGGAAGAAACTTGGAATGATAAATAGAGGATGTATGAAAAGCAGGACAGTATAAAACAGAAGGACCTAACGTTTGGCCCACCCAAGTAAAATTTACAAACAAAAAATGTGTCACAAGAAGTGCTGGGAGCAGCACTAAGAGAAAAGTACAAAATTATTTGGTAGGCCTACGTATAGTCTGAGCAAATAAGGAAGTGATTAAGAAGACTCAGGCTCATATGATAAAGGTAATGTATACAAATGTGGATGGACTGATAATGAAGAAACTAGAACTTGGTGACTGTAGCAGGGAAAAGAAGCCAGAAGTGGTATGTCACCTTGAAACTATAATTAGAGTGTAAATTCGATGCATATGTGCTTGGTTGGAGTGTTTATAACGTGCGGAGGAAAAACAGAGAAGGAAAATTTGGAGGCGTGATGATTATGACTAAGTCCACTCATCCATCATCCAATCCTATGTTGCCCAATGAGGAGCGTAGGAGTCTGGGGCTAGGCAAGTTGGTCCTGACATTTAAGATGAGAGTGACCAGCCTCACTCATCCCTGAATGGCAATACATGAGCAATAAACCCCAACCACCCCATGGATATAAACCTACACCGGCTCAATCCAATTGGAGCGCCTTAATTACCCACTAACCAACAGGTCCCATAATTTGGCAATATGGTCACCACCCAGCATAATAAAAGGTTTCCTGGTGTAAAGGAAACCATTCAGCTAGTTGCTCAGTGTAGAGTCATCCATAGGCAGAAGGAACAGGAAAGAATGAAGGAAAGAGAGATAAAAGAGGGAGTGTAAATCACCCATAGGCAGAAGGACAAGAAAAGAATGAAGTAACGAAAGACAGAAGAGGAAGGAAGGAAAGGAAGGAGGAGAGGAAAGGGCAAACACCAGAGAGCGGCACTACATTGATAAATGCAAAAAGAGTACATTTACAAAATACGAAAGTGGGTATACTGGGAGTGGAAATAGTGAGGGAACATGGAGAAAAGTTAGACATAGTAGTGGTGAACAAGCCTACATCTTTTCTATCCTTAATGACCTAGAGCAGCTTGTACAGCACCCTACCCGTATCCCTGACTGCCTTGGAGAGAGTTCCAACATACTTGACCTTTTCCTAACAACTAATCCTTCTGCTTACACTGTTCATCTTTTCTCTCCGTTGGGCTCCTCCGATCATAATCTTATTACCTTAACATGTCCAATCGCTCCAGTACGACCTGTGGACCCTCCAAAGAAACGCCGCCTGTGGCATTTGGAGCTGCAGATTGGGAGGCCCTCAGGAAGTACTTCTTTGATTTTCCATGGAATGATTATTGCTTCCTTGGCCAGGAGCCAACTGAGTGTGCCTTGCGCGTTACGGAGGTTATTCTCTTGGGCATGGAAGCATACATTCCTTTCTCATATCCTCTGACTAATGAAAGAAAGCCTTGGTTTAATCATGCTTGTTCTAATGCTGTCCGCAACAAGGAGAGGGCCTATAAGAGGTACCAAAGCCAACCCAACCCTGAATCACACCTTTTATATATTTCTGCCCGGAATCGTGCTAAGTCTGTTCTTCGCTCTGCTAAAAACAATTTCATCCGTGGTAAATGTTCCCAACTCTCCAACTCGAATTCTTCTCGCTCTTTCTGGCACCTTGCCAAAAACCTTTCTAACAACTTTACCTTATCATCCTTCCCTCCTCTTTTCTACTCTGATGGCTCTGTAGCTATTTCTTCTACTGATAAAGCAGATCTCTTCGCTCAGACTTTCTCCTCCAATTCCACATTAGACGATTCCGGTGCTATTCCTCCATCACTTCCCCCCTCTGACTTCCTCTTGACTGACATTAAAATTTCTTCGGCTGATGTATTTTCTGCCATCAATGGCCTCAATACTAACAAGGCATATGGTCCTGATGGAGTCCCTCCTGTTGTCCTCAAAAACTGTGTTTCTGTGCTCACACCCTACCTAGGTAAACTCTTTCGCCTTTGTCTATCAACTTGTACCTTTCCTTCTTGCTGGAAGTTTGCTCTCATTCAGCCAGTCCCAAAGAAGGGTGACCATTCCCAACCCTCTAACTATCGTCCAATTGCTTTAACATCCTGTGTCTCAAAAGTTTTCGAGTCAATTCTTAACAGAAAAATTTTAAAGCATCTTTCCTGTCACAACCTCCTTTCTGATCGTTAGTAAGGGTTCCATCAGGGACGCTCCACTGGCGATCTTCTCACCAATCTTTCAGACTCCTTGTCCTCCTCCTTTCGGGACTTCGGCGAAAGCTTTGCCATTGCACTTGCCATCTCAAAGGCTTTTGATCAAGTCTGGCATAAATCTTTAATTTCCAAACTGCCTTCCTACGGTTTCTATCCTTCTATCTGTGCCATCATCTCTAGCTTCCTTTCTGGTCGTTCTATAGCCGCTGTTGTAGACGGCCATCGTTCTTCTCCTAGACCTAGCAACAGTGGTGTTCCTCAGGGCTCTGTCCTATCACCAACTCTCTTCCTTTTATTCATCAGTGACCTTCTAAGCTGTACATCTAACCCTATCCACTCATATGCTGATGATTCCACCCTTCACCTTTCCATTCGGTTTCCGCAACGTCCATCTCAGCAGTTACTTCAACAAAAAAGGGATGAGGCTATGGCACACCTAATGTCTGACTTGGCTCGTATCTCTGATTGGGGTAAAAATAATCTTGTTATTTTTAATGCATCAAAAACTCAGTTCTTACACTTATCAACCCGACAAAATCTTCCTCAGGATTACCCACTAATGTTTAATAATGAACAGTTATGTCCAGCATCATCCTTGAACATGCTTGGGGTTTCATTCTCTCGGGATTTGTCTTGGAAAGAACATATTACATCTCTTGTGAAATCTGCTTCCAAGAGATTAGGTGTGCTAAGCCGATTCCGAACTTTCTTTACCTCTGCACAGTTGTTGACCTTGTACATGAGTTTTATTCGCCCGTGTATGGAGTACAACTCTCATGTGTGGGGAGGCTCCCCACATGCAGCTCTTCTCAATAGGGTGGAGTCAAAGGCTTTTCGTCTCATTAACTCTCCTCCTCTTACTGATTCCCTTCAATCTTTGTCTCTTCGCCGCACTGTTGCATCTTTATCTCTCTTCTATCACTACTTCAATGGTCACTGTTCCTCTGAACTGTCTGCTTGCATCCCTCCACTTCTACGACGGACCCGTCTAGCAACAAACTCTCATCCCTTTTCTGTCCAACTCTCTAATGCGGGAGTTAATCGTTATTTCCAGTCCTTCATTTATGCAACTGGTCAACTCTGGAACTGTCTTCCACTGTCTGTATTTCCTACTACCTATGATCTCCAGTCTTTCAAACTCAGTGTGTCCAGGCATCTCGAAATGAACGGATCTTGAATTTGGCTCTCTTTTGTACTGTTTTTGCTTTGTCTTGGAAGGAACAGTATGCAGGCCTGTGGCCTTTGGTTCCTTCTTCCTTGCATTATAAAAAAAAAAAAAAGAGAAGAAGAAGAAGAAGAAGAAGAAGTCCAAGAACTTGTAACAGAGATGCAACTCCTGAAACTGGAAACAGTAGTAGTTGAGAGAAATGAGATGCTTCAGTTAAAGATGGATACAGATGTGAAAAAGGCAATGGGACCTGATGAAGTAGCTGACTGGATCTTGAAAGAATGTGCAGACCGGTTAGTGGGGATCTACCAACTGAATGGAAAAGAGTAAATATACAGTAGTTTTGATTTATATAGGTGGTGACAGGGAGGACCTACTTAACTATAGACCAGTCTCCCTCACTAGTATAGTCTACAAACTATGTGAAAATGTCATCAGAAAAAGATGGATAAAATTCCTTGAAGGGTATATGGTAATAACATCCAAGCAATCTGGATTTAGAGAAGGGTCATCTGGTGTTACAAACTTGCTGAGCTTCTATAGCAGAGTGATATATATTTTTCAAGAAAGGGAAGGATGGGTAGACTGTACTTGCCTGAATTTAAAAAAGGTTTTGACAGAGTGCCACACAGATTATTATGGAAATTGAAAGCCTATGGAGGTGTACATGGGAAACTGCTGAAATGGATGGAAGATTATTTAATAAAAAGATGAATGAGAACCGTAATAAGAGAAGTTTTCCAAGTGGAACAGGCAACTAGTGGAGTGACCCAGAATTCAGTGTTGGCCTCAATAATGTTCTTGATGTATAAAAACAACATGCCTGAAGGGTTGAGTACTTATATGAGTTTATTTGCTGACAATGCAAAAATTCTGAAACACATTGGAGTAAATTGTTGTACGGAACAGCGAAAAGATCTACATACACTCTACAAGTGGAACCAAATGTGGAGAACGGAATTCAGTACTAATAAATGTCATGTATTAAAAATGGGAGTTGGTGATAAAAGACCAGGTTATGTTGGTAAGAGATGTGTACAAGATGGGAGATGAAATAATGAAGGCAAATGATGAAATGGACCATGGTGTGCCTATAAATGATAACCTATCACCAGAGAAACATAAACAGGATTACTGGAGGAACTTACAGGCTACTGACCAACATGAGAGTGGCATTTAATTATATGGATGAAGAGATGCTGAGAGAGCTAATAGTTACAGTGATAAGACCGAGACTGGAATATGCAGCAGTGATATGGTCACCGTACTTGAAAAAGCACACTAGCAAACTGGAAAGATTTTTTTTTCTTTTTTTTAATGCAAGGAAGAAGGAACCAAAGGCCACAGGCCTGCATACTGTTCCTTCCAAGAAAAAGCAAAAACAATACAAAAGAGAACCAAATTCAAGATCCGTTCAATTCGAGATGCCTGGACACACTGCGTTTGAAAGACTGGAGATCATAGGAAGTAGGAAATACAGACAGAGGAAGACAGTTCCAGAGTTGACCAGTTGCATAAATGAAGGACTGGGAGTAACGGTTAACTCTTGCATTAGAGAGTTGGACAGAAAAGGGATGAGAGTTTGTTGCTAGACGGGTACTACATGCCCATCGTAGAGGTGGAGGGATGCAAGCAGACAGTTCAGAGGAACAGTGACCATTGAAGTAGCGATAGAAGAGAGATAAAGATGCAACAGTGCGGCGAAGAGACAAAGGTTGAAGGGAATCAGTAAGAGGAGGAGAGTTAATGAGACGAAAAGCCTTTGACTCCACCCTATTGAGAAGAGCTGCATGTGGGGAGCCTCCCCACACATGAGAGTTGTACTCCATACACGGGCGAATAAAACCCGTGTACAAGGTCAACAACTGTGCAGGGGTAAAGAAAGTTCGGAATCGGCTTAGCACACCTAATCTCTTGGAAGCAGATTTCGAATCGGCTTAGCACACCTAATCTCTTGGAAGCAGATTTCACAAGAGACGTAATATGTTCTTTCCAAGACAAATCCCGAGAGAATGAAACCCCAAGCATGTTCAAGGATGATGCAGGACATAACTGTTCATTATTAAACATTAGTGGGTAATCCTGAGGAAGATTTTGTCGGGATGATAAGTGTAAGAACTGAGTTTCTGATGCATTAAAAATAACAAGATTATTTTTACCCCAATCAGAGATACGAGCCAAGTCAGATATTAGGTGTGCCATAGCCTCATCCCTTTTTTGTTGAAGTAACTGCTGAGATGGACGTTGCAGGAACCGAATGGAAAGGTGAAGGGTGGAATCATCAGCATATGAGTGGATAGGGTTAGATGTACAGCTTAGAAGGTCATTGATGAATATAAAGGATAGCTACAAAATTGACACCTAGCTTGAGGGAGCTGTCTTATGAGGAGAGATTTGAAAAGCTAAAACTGCCAACCCTGAGAGAGAGAGAAGAGAGATGGGAGATTTGACTGCAATGTTCAGAGAAGTAAGAGGAACAAAACATGTGGACAGAGAGGACCTCTTTGTGAAAGATAATGGAAGAACAAGAGGACACGAATTCAAGCTGAAAAAGGGTTGATGCCTCAGTAATATAAAGAAATTTGGTTTTCCAAACAGAACTATGGACAATTGGAATAATTTAGAGGAAGAGGTGGTGTGAGCAGAGAGCATCCATGTGTTTAAATCTAGATAGGATAATAAATATTTGTAGAAAAGAGACAGGACAACACGAGTTTAGCTCAAATCTTGTATAACAATTAGGTAAACACACACACACACACACACACACACACACACACACACACACACACACACACACACACACACACACACACACACACACTCTCTCTCTCTCTCTCTCTCCCTCTCTCTCTCTCTCTCTCTCTCTCTCAGTGCACACATTGGACCTAACTTATCTCACCCATCTCCAATACATCCATTGTCCTTACCTAATATGGCCATAACCACATCATCTTTAAGGATCTCTAAGGAACCTCTGGAGATGAAGTACATGGAGGTGAGGACATCCCCTCTGTGAACTAGTGTATCTCCTGGAGGGGCATGTGTTGTTTTGAACTTCATACTTAGTGCTCTGTAGGGATAAGAATGTAGTCAAAAACTGGATGTGATATTCATGCAAACATACATACATAAAAATGACGCCATGCTCCTTCTTAATAAATTCTCATACTGAGGCTGGCCATGGTACATGTGATGTTTTTCTATGGACTGAAAGCTACACCATGTGCCAAAACCATATAAATACTTCCAAACAAGCATCAGAAGCTGTTAGGAAAAAAAAAACTCTATGATAAGAAAAGGACAAAGAAATATAAGATGTGTAGTACTGTATTAATTCTAAATCCGCAAGTAAACTGACCACTCAATTTACTTACAGTTGAGTTTTTTGCCTGGAAGTAATGGCTGTGTGGCTGGTTACCAAGATATTTATAATGTCATAAACTGACTAATATTTTCAAAACTCCATATACAGTACGGTGATTGATCCATGGAGAAATGGAGGTTACCAACCAGACATTATATTCATCCATAATTTCAACACCGTCATTCCGATGACATATTTTGATTTTTAATTCTATTTTTTCTACCTTCAGATGATAGTAAGCTTAATGGAGACTTGAGGCTAGGGAAGCTTGATACTGCCTTCACTAACTCCTTCACTACACAAAGTTTCTCCTCAGCTGAAAATCATCATTTGGTGGTGGCAAGACTGTACCAATAAAACATCATCAGTTTCAAAAGATTAACTGAAAACTATTGCTTACATCCCTTTTGGCATTTGAGAAATAAAGCAGCTGCAGCTAAAAACATTATAAAAGGCCAAATATGATAGTCAACATCAATTTTAACCCTTTTAGTCCTGCTCCCTTCCAACAATTTTATTTAGCTTTGAGAGATATCATGTTGCGAACAGGTATACAAAAACTGTTTCCAACTCTGTCATAGCAAATGCTCTCTCCAAAACCTTTCCAATACTGCCTGAATAAGAATGAAATAAAAACATCACTGGGCCGAGGCGGTTAAACTGAACACTCCAACATTTTATCCCTTGGCATCAGCAAGATATACAGAGAATGGGTGATATTCAATACCTATTTTAAACACTTCACTATGAGGCTATACTTTTGATTTTATTCTTGCAACATTACAATGCCCTGATTCAACTTTGAAATGACTATTGAACTGGAGGACAGAGATTTTGCCTTCATAAATCTGTTCAGTAATTATGGTGTTTTCCTAAGCTGAATAAAATCATTTAGCAACTGCAAGAACAAAATAAAATTCATATCCTCTTAAATGAAACAATCCTTTACCTTATCACTGGTTAATTAAAACACCATTTACTGGCAGTGGTCTTTATTTTGCTGTGTCAAATGTTTTGTCATGTTCTGAACTTCTTCAGATATACTACTTTAATACTAACGCGAGCTCAAACTGCCATCTCTCCATCTTTAAATCTGAACTGTAACAATAGATTATCATTTAAATATGATGCCAGTCAGAAGAACTGCCACAGAAAAGATGTAGAGCCATAGGATTGTCTTTTTCTGTCTTCGAACTACATAAGATGCAAAATGACAGAAGTCATGGCCAAGTTATGTAAAAGAACTATGGACATCTCTGCACAAAAATAAAGAGGGGGAGGGCTTTAAACAAAATGTCAAGCATATTAGCCATAATAACATAACTTCATCATTACAAATAAAACACTGTACAGTACATGTACTATACTCAGCACCTGCTAATTTGTTCATACAGCTGGACTTTCTCATCCACCATCCAAGACTCATGAAAGATTAATACGAAGTTTACAAATAATATGAACTGCCACCATCCATGACTCAGGGTCAGTGTGAAGTTTACAAATAAATATGAATGAGGAATTTGACTGGGACAGGGAAGGTTTGGAGCCAGCAGATTCAGTGTCTGGCTCTTGGCCTTTGATTGACACTGCTACTATAAGCAGGGCAATAGACAGGATGCAGGTAAGAAAGGCAGCAGGTGTGTCTGGGCTGACTACTGAAATGCTGACAGCCTCAGAAGATATTGGAGTGGGTTTAGTCACTGATTTGATAAATATGATTATAAATGAGTGTGTTGTCCCAGATGACTGGCTGAAGAGTGTAATTGTAAATGTGTACAAGGGGAAGGGTGATGCACTGGAATGAGGAAATTATAGAGACATAAAACTTTTGGACCAGATAATGGAGGTAATGGAGAGAGTTCTAGAAGGTATGATGAGAAAAATTGAATACTGGTGAGAGGCAGTTTAGGTTTATGCCAGCCAAAGGGACACTGATGCCATGGTTATTGTTCAACAGCTTCAGGAAAAATATATAGGAAAGAAAGGGAACTGTACTTTTTCTTTTTTTTTTGAAAAGGCCTTTGACAGTCTCTAGAGAGGTGGTGGAGTGGGCAATGAAAAAGCTTGGGATCATGGAGTGGCTGGTTAGAGTGGTTATGGCCATGTATGTGGGTGCTTGCACACAGGTAAGGGTGAATGGAGATTTGTGTGATGAGTTTTCTGTGATTGTTGGTGTGCATCAGGGGTCAGTCTTGAGCTCCTTGTTTATTATGGTACTTGAGGCCCTCATGTGACTTCTGATATGGACTCCCATGGAGGATGATGTTTCGTTTCGTTTTGTTTTTGAAGGCTCCAAAATGCTTGCATGCGTCGGCCTTGGTCATCTAATGGCGGCTCTCCACGCTGCTCGATCCCTGGCAGCCTCCCTGTTCAGTCCCTTAACCCTTAAGTCACACTTAATGACCTCATCCCATGTCTTTCTCGGTCTACCCCTCCCCCAATATTAACACTTCTCACCCTCTGCACCCAATTATCATCCCCCATCCTCTCCACATGTCCAAACCACCTCAGCCTACCTCTCCTCATCACAACACCAATACACTCCAGTCCCATCCTACCTCTCAACTCTTCCATCGTAAACCCAGCCCCCCCAGGCCTTGCATGCAGGGACGCACTGCACATCCACCTAATCATTGTCATTTCTGTACGTTTAAACCTGCGAATATCCTCTTAATTTACTGCCCAGGTCTCACTACCAAACAGCATCACACTCCTAACACATGCTACATACAAAGACCCCTTAGCACATAAGGAGAGTCCTCTCAATGTCAGGAGAGGCAACAGCTCCCTGAACTTCTTCCAACCACTTCTCACCCTAGCAACCGAGCTAACTTCAGCCCCACCTCCAGCACATAACATGTCTCCCAAATAACAAAACTCCTCCACACACTCAAGAGACTCACCTGCAAGTTCAACCCTCTCACGCCTAACAATCTCCACCTGCTCTCCCCGACACGCCGCACACATGAAATCAGCATCATCTCGCGGTCTACCTCTAATACCACTACATCTCTTGTGCACCCATTTATCACAAACACTACACAAGATGGAATTACTTCCCACACCCTTGTGGCAAACTGCACATGGCCACTCTCCCTCTCCTCTGATTGTACTGCCACCAACCCTAGATATCATCACTTTTGTTTTATCTGTATTTAACCTTAAGCCCTTGTACCCCATATTATCTCTTCACTTCTTAAATCTTTCCTCCGCCTCCTTTTCATTCTCTGCAATCAACACTAAATCATCAGCATACAGCATCTCCCATGGGAGTCCATCTCTGAAGTCACGTGAGAGGGCTTCAAGTACCATGATAAACAACAAGGGACTCAAAACTGACCCCGATGCACACGAACATTCACGGAAAACTCATCACTCAAAGCTCCATTCACTCTTACCTGGGTGCGAGCACCCATGTACATGGCCATAACCACCCTAACCAGCCACTCTTCCAACCCTAGCTTTCTCACTGCCCACTTCACCACCTCTCTAGGGACTGTCAAAGGCCTTTTCCAAATCAACAAAAACAAAATACAATTCCCTTTTCTTTCCAATATATTTTTCCTGAAGCTGTCGAACAATGAATATGGCATCAGTGGTCCCCCTGCCTGGCTTAAACCCAAACTGCATCTCATCATACCTTCTAGAACTCTCTCCATTACTTTCATTATCTGATCTAAGAGCTTTATACCTCTGTAATTTCCCCTTTCCAGGGCATCACCCTTTCCTTTGTACACATTTACAATTACACTCTTCAGCCAATCATCTGGGACAACACACTCATATATAATCATATTTATCAGGTCAGTGACTAACCTCACCCCAGTATCTCCTGAGGCCTTCAACATCTCGGCAGTCAACCCAGACACACCTGCCGCCTTCCCCACCCGCATCCTGCCTATTGCCTGACTCACAGTAGCAGCGTCAATCAAAGGCCATGGGCCAAACACTGGATCGGCTGGCTCCAAACGTTCCCTATCCGAATCAAACTCCTCATTCAACAATCGGCTATAATGCTCCTTCCATGCATCTTTAATATCCTCACTGTTCACCACACCCCTTCCATCATCATTCTTCACACACTGCTCACCTACAATGTATGCTGATGATTTGGTGCTGATTGCAGAGAATGAAAGGGAGATGGAGGAAAGATTTTGGAAGTGGAGAGATGGTATGCGGCACAAGGGCTTAAGAGTAAATGCAGATAAAACAAAAGTGATGGTATCTAGGGCTGAGGGCAGTCCTGTCAAAGAAGAGGTGGAGAGGCCATGTGCAATATGCCATAAGGGCGTGGGAGGTAGTTCCATCTTGTGTAAAGTTTATGATAAGTGAGTGCATAAGAGATGTAGTGGTATTAGAGGTGGACTTGAGATAATCCTGATTTTATGTGTACAGTGTGTCAGGGAGAGCAACTGAGATTGCCAGACATGAAAGGAATGAACTTACTGGTAAGTTGCATGGAACGATTGAACTTGCTGGTAAGTCTCCTGAGTGTGTGGAAGTTTCATTATTTAGGAGAAATGTGCTGCTCTGTGGCTAAAGTGAGGAGTGATTGGAAGAAGTTCAGAGAGCTGTTGCCTCTCCTGACACTGAGAGGGCTCTCCCTCCATGCTAAGGGATCTTTGTATGCAGCATGTGTTAGGAGTGGAATGCTGTTTGGTAGTGAGACCTGAGCAGTAAAGGTAGAGGATAATCACAGGCTCAAAACGTACAGCAATGGCAATGATTAGGTGGATGTGCAGTGCGTCCTTGAGTGCGAGGCCTAGGAGGGGGGGTCTAGGTTTACAATGGAAGAGTTGATAGGTTGGATGGGACTACAGTATACTGGTGTAGTGATGAGGAGACATAGACTGAGATGGGTTGGGCATGTGGAGAGGATGGGGGATGATAATTGGGTGCAGAAAGTGAGAAGAGTTAATGCTGGGGGATGGGTAGTGAGAGGTAGACTGAAAAAGACCTGGGACAAGGTCACTGAGTGTGACCACAGGGATGTGGGACTATACAGGAAAGCTGCCAGAGACAGAGCAGCATGGAAAACCACCATTAGGTGACCAAGGCCGACGCATGCAAGCATGTTGGAGCCTTTGAAAAATTAAATGAAGCGTTGATGTGTGACAAAAATCACCACTTAATCAAGAGGAGGAAAATTATCTTGGCCAATACAGGTGACTGTTGGGAGAAGTTAGAATCTGTGGACAATCTGGCCAGTGAATGCAGCAGTATAATATTTATGGCCATTTACTACTGCTTTTAGTACAGTTTGGTGATATCTTTTACGTTCTGTTCCTGCTACCACCCGACATTTTTATTATCTTGAAAGTTTTTGAAATAAAGAGGTCAAATACAGCCTTCGTTATGGCTGACCTATCCAAAACTGAATAAGTTCATTGAAAGATAGCAAGAAAAATTTATATTTTTTAAAACTGAATTTAAAATGTTAAAGAAGATTATTGGAAAGCTAGCAATCCTTTTTCCACCCATACATATTTAAAGAGGCACCAAAGAACTTGGTGGCTAAAGCCCACATTATAAATGGCATGCGAGGATTCATTGAGATTTATTTTGTATATCACACTTTTTTCCCCCTGAATGTCACTGGGGAAAGCAATGTTGCTGCTAGAAGTATGTGAAGAATGTAACACAGAATATCAAGGTGCAATATGGAAATCAACTTGCTTAAAAACTGATGCGGCGAATCCTCTTACGCTATTTAGTATATAGAACTAAAAGCAGTATTCTTGACAGTTAAGGAGGCTCCCTAACACTTCTTCCTTTGTGAGTATACAATTCTACACCTACAGATTTGTGAACATTATTTATACCATTTGAATACTTACACAGAGTGCATAAATAATACCCAAGACTGTATTAATGTAGCCCCCCCCCTCCAAAAAAAAAAAAAAATGCTAAGGAAGGGTATTAAATAGGGAGCTTTCTTAACCAATAGAAATACTGGGATAAATGTCACTACATGACTCTTCACCCCAGGTTTGTAGTAAACAGCTAGGACTCTGGTAAGTTCACCAGAAGAGCTTTAGAACCTGGATGACTAAGGTACTGTATTATTATGATGAAGTTTTAGGAATTATATCAAAAGGAATTATGGTATTTAATAAGAAAGAGTCTGTGAAGTAAAGTCCTCATTATACTGCATGCTGGTACTCCCTGGAAGCTCCATTTCAAATTTAAGATGAAACAGGCAATAACGGATGGAATTAACATCCATGAAGGAAACCTGTCTTGTGTTTCCAAAATATCTGTGGGGAACAATAGCTTCTGACAACAGAGCAACCCTTCTCTTGCCTCACATACTACAGAAAACAAGGAATCCTGCCAAAGGCAAGTCTCTTGTCCCTTCACCCAGTCCAACCAACAGAAGTCAGAAGATGAAGTCTTCTAGATGATGCATTCCTGATCTTAGGAACTGAACCGCTACCATCAATAAAAGGGAAAATGTGGTGTAAAAATTAGCTGGTTTCCACCGTGGAAATGACTGTATGGATGGATGGTCCTTCAGCTATGCCACAGAGGCAAAAAAGGCAAGTGGAATGGGAACTGTTGGTGAAGATGCAACAGAAGCCACAATACAAGGAGACATCCATGTCAAGGTAAAGTTGGTAGGCTACAACCACAACAGAGGACATATGGAGCTGAACTGGGAGGTCGGGGAATATCATGGGGGACAGGCCAAATCATGGTGGGAAGAGGAAGGAGATGAGAGTGGAATGGTGACTGTCAAAGGTCTGCAGGCCACAGAGAAGAAACATCTTACTTGCCTGAGGCCAATGTGGGAAGGGGGAGACAAGTGAATGGAGCTCACACCAGTTTGGGCCTTCTAAACCAATCTGAGGGAAATCAAGGTGTCCTACAGACCAAATGCCAATGGAGTTCGTGACCAGGGATAGGATGCAGAAGCCATAATTCAGCCCAGCACCTAAACAGGGACCAAGAGAGAGAGAGAGAGGGGGGGGGGAGGTATGGAGAATCTACATCCAGCAAATGCAATCATAGCAAATGATGCTATGATCCCGAGAGCAGACCAAAACTCAGGTGAGAGCAGGAGAACTCGTTTCCTATTGGTAAGGGGAAAAAAGTTCAGACAAGTACGTATGCACGCATGCGCACACGCCGATGCAGACAGACGTCTTCCTGGATCGCAGGGAAATAATCGCTGAATCAGCAGCGAAAGGAAACCAGCCTATTGTGATTATGTAAATGAGTGTGTGAGTGGTGGTCCCGTCGGTCATTAGTTTTAAAAAATGCGAGTTTCGGGATAAAGAGAGCAAGATACAGTAGAATAGAAAAGTTTCCATATGGTTGTATCATGTCGGAAAGCGACGGCGGTTTGTTTACATCTGGCGAAAGGGAATTTGTGGGCTTCTCCGACGAAGATGCGAAAAATGGAAGTGCCAAACTGAATCAAACAAGAGTAGCAGGAGTAGTAAAAATGGCGGAGAGGAATGTCCAGGAATTGAAGAAGGTATGGGTAGTAATTAAAG
Organism: Birgus latro; assembly: GCA_018397915.1. Classification (NCBI taxonomy): domain Eukaryota; kingdom Metazoa; phylum Arthropoda; class Malacostraca; order Decapoda; family Coenobitidae; genus Birgus; species Birgus latro. Next base: position 146,316 of record JAGKTI010000096.1, read on the forward strand.
AGGTGCAGGAGAGGACCTTACAACAGGAGAGAGAGATCAAAGTTTTACAGAACAAGCTGGAAAAAGTTTACACATGCAGTGCGGAACAAGAAAGAGAGGTTACGGAATTAAAAGTGAGTAACGAATCTGCCACAAATGAAATAGAACAGCTCAAGAGGGAAAACAAGAGGTTGGAAGAAGAAAGAGACAGAATGAAAAGTAAATTAGATGAGTATGATTCAAAATCAAGGATGCAAGATGAACATATTAAGGAAATCAAGGAGCAACAAAAGAGGTGGAAGAAAATTCAGGAGGAAGGGAATGTAAATTTGAAAGAGATTATAGAACAACAAAGCAAGGAAAAGGTGGAGAAGGAAGTGGTTAGGGTACTGAAAAGTAGAGAATCTTTAGTCAGGGATGTAGCAGACAAGAAAAAATGTGTAATTATTTTAGGGGTAAAAGAAAAGCGTATCATGATAAGATCTGAAAGAGAAAGAAAAGAATTGAGTAAAGTTAAAGAAATAATATCAGTAGTCATGGAGGGTAACAATGAAGCCCAAGAAGAGACTGAAGAAGTGTTTAGGTTAGGTAAGTATGAGGCCATTGAAGGTGAAGTTTAAGTCCTAGGCAATAGTAAATGAAATCATGAATAGGACATGGAAACTGGCAGACAAAGAGGGGTTTGAAAATGTTTGGTTAAGGAGAGATGCAAATGAGGAAGAAAGAGCTAAAATAAAGGAGTTAGTAAAGGAAGCTAAGGCAAAAAACGAACAGAGAACGGAGAAGGAGAAGACAGTGTTTTATTGTAGAGTTATGGACCAGAAATTGAGGAAGTGGTACCAACGGAGAGGAGGAGAAAAGATGGTATAAGTAATAACGAAAAAGTCTGAAAGTGGCGTACACTAATGTTGATGGATTAATATCGGAAATGTTAGAAATCAACGATTTCTTGAGGGTACAAGAACCTGATGTTATGTGCTTTGTAGAGACCAAGTTAAGGGAGAATATTGATATACATATGGGAGATGGCAAATACAAATTGTGGAGAAGAGACAGAAAAGATAAAATGGGAGGAGGATTGATGATAGCAGTGAAGAACAACTTAAATGTAGATTCTGTGGAAATGGGAGAGGGTAGGGCTGAAGTGATAAACATGAAATTAGAAACTGGAGAAAATTGTAAGAGAGATATAGTAGTAGTATATGTTCCACCTAAGACAAGAGCATGGATTGATGATGAATACCAGGAGATGTTGTCAGACATGGTTAGTTATCTACAGAAAGTGACTGAGAAAAGCAGCAATATAATTCTAATGGGTGATTTTAATTGTAAAGAGGTGAACTGGGAGGAATGGGACTCAGGAGGTGACAAAGATTCATGGGGCACTATATTGTTAAACATTGCGATGAATAATGTAATGACACAGTGGGTCAAAGATGAGACACGATTCCGAGGTGATGACACCCCATCAAGATTAGATTTACTGCTAACCAAAGAACCTGACGTAATTGAATCCTTGAAATATCTGTGTCCTATAGGAAAAAGTGATCACGTGGTTATTGAGTTCCAGATGATAACAGGGAATGCGGTGCCAAGAGATGAGCTCCATAGGCAGGGAAGATACAACTTTGGGAAAGCAAACTTTACAGAAATGAGAAAATTTTTTGAAAATGCAGATTGGAGAAAATTCAGAGAAACAAGAGAGATTCAGAGGAAGTGGGATATCTTTCTAGACCTTTATAATTCAGGAGTGGAAAAATATGTTCCAAGAGTAAGTGGGAAAGAATACAGGAAAAAGGAGTGGTTTAATAGAAGGTGTATGATAGCGAAAAAAGAGAGGGACATGGCGTGGAACAAATGAAGAAAGAGAGGTAATAACAGAACAAAGGAAGAATGTAAAAGAACTAGAAATGAATATACAAGAATTCGTAGAGAGGAAGAAAGGAACTTTGAAAAAGGTATAATCGACAAATGTAAGGATGAACCCAAATTGTTTTATAGATTTGTTAATGGCAAATTGAAACAAAAGGAAGGAATCACCAAACCGAAAGTAGAAGGAGAGGTCTATAATGATGCGGCAATGCAAGCTGAAATAATGAACAAACGTTTCCAATCAGTTTTTACTAATGAATGGGAGTTTGTGGAGGGGGAGGGAGTGACTAGGAATGTGGTGATAAAAGATATAAAAGTGGAAGTGCAGGAAGTGTACAAATTACTGGAAACTCAAGATGTAAGGAAAGCCCCAGGACCAGATGGAATTTCAAATTGGGTACTGAAGGAATGCAGAGACCAACTGGTAGATAAGATTCACAGTTTAATTGTGTGTTCGCTGGAAGAAGGGAAAGTGCCTCGGGAATGAAGAGAGCAAATGTGGTACCAATTTACAAGGGAGGAAACAAGGAAGAACCCCTGAACTATAGACCAGTGTCCCAAACCAGCATGGTTGCAAAATTGTGTGAGAGAAACCTGAAAGATAGGTGGATAAAATATCTGGAAGAGATGAATATTTTGACTGAAAGTCAATTTGGATTTAGAAGTGGAAGGTCATGTGTTTCCAACTTCTTGAGCTTTTACTCAAGTGCGATTGATGTGCTACAGGAGAGAGACGGTTGGGTGGACTGTGTATATTTAGATTTGGAGAAGGCCTTTGACAAGGTACCCCATAAGACACTAATGTGGAAATCAGAGCATATAGGAGGACTGAAGGGAAGCCTCCTGGAATGGATGAGAGACATTTTGAGTGCTAGACAAATGAGGACAGTAATAAAGGACAGGACATCTGGATGGAGAGAAGTAACAAGTGGTGTCCCACAGGGCTCGGTGTTGGCGCCAGTAATGTTCCTGATTTACGTAAATGATATGGTAGATGGAGTGAACAGTTATGCAAGTCTGTTTGCTGATGATGCAAAGATCTTGAGGAAGGTAGAGGTTGAAGGGGACTGTAAAATGCAGCAGGGGGATCTGGATAGGATACATGACTGGAGCCGGATGTGGGAAATGAAATTCAACGCAAAAAAATGTAAAATATTGGAAATGGTAAAAGCACCAAGAGACGATCACTGAATTACATGATGGGTAATGAGCCAATCACAAAAGCAAGAGAAGAGAAAGATTTAGGAGTGCTGGTCCAGGATAGTCTGTCACCTGAAAAACACATCAACAAGATAGTTAGAGAGACATATAAACTCTTGACCAACATAAGAGTGGCATTTCATTACATGAATGAAGAGATGATGAAAAAACTGATGGTGGCCATGATCCACCCCAGGTCAGAATATGCAGCAGTTGTGTGGTCCCCACACAAAAAGAAAGATATAAACAAGATTGAGAGAATACAAAGAACAGCAACCAAGATGATCCCCAGTCTGGCAGATCTGTCATATAGTGAGAGGCTAGAAAGGCTGGATTTGCCATCCTTAGAGGAAAGGAGAGAGAGGGGTGATGTGATTGCAGTGTTCAGGACCATGATGGGAGTAGATAAAATTGATAGAGAAGATCTGTTCTTATGGGATAAGAGAGCAACAAGAGGACATGGTGTGAAACTGAAGAAGCCACACTGCTTGAAGGACATCAAGAAATATAGTTTTCTGTACAGAGGCATAGACCTGTGGAATAGACTGGAGAAAGAGATCGTCCAGTCTAAAATCTTAAACAAGTTTAAAGCAAAATTTGACTTATTGAGAAACAGAGACGGAACCCCACGAACGTAGCTCATTTCCTGTATATCACAATTAGGTAAATACACACACACACACACATATCACTTGACGGCTCAGTGGTAACGCTGTTGCCTAGCATCTGCTAAAACAAGGGTTCGCACCTTGCTCGGAATGCAAAAAGCTACCGCGGCCGTGAATACCCTGTAGTTTTTTGCTACTTACTCGGAAACTATGAGGTGTATCCAAATTTTGAAGAGCCCCTAAGAAAGCTCATGAAATTCTACATAAGATTATGTAATAAAAACATAATGTGTGCAAAAAAACTTCTGCAGTATACCTCCCTGAACAAAAACCAATTTTTTTACAAAAATGGCTTTTAGTTTTTGGCTATTTTCTCGAAAACTACAAATCGCACCACATCCGGACACACCTCATTAGAAAGCTAATGAAATTCTCTATCAAAATTTCTAATAACATTTTTCTGTATGATGGAAAACATTTGGACGACGATGTTGGGAGGTGAGATCAACGTTCCGAAATGTTTATTCACAGCGGCCTAATGTACTTTTATTTATTTATTTATTTATTTATTTATTTTTGCTTATCAGCTAGAACAAACATCGGCAAATAAGATGATGTGGGTTTCAGGACAATATTTAGAGGTTTGGGTGGTGAAAATGAGGCGAGAATATGTGTTATCTGTGTCCCGCGGGCGGCCTGGTGGCGTGAGCCGAGTAAATTGTGAGCCATGAAACTTAATAAAACTTGCGGTGCGCGAAAGGGTTAATTCTTAAATCCGTTGTGCCGGCTATAAGAGTTAACACCAGCAAGAACCTATCCATTATTATTAGCATCAATTATTGACTGTCAGGGGTAAGTACACTTTCTCAGAGCCAACAGTATGAACAATACAGCATTTGTGAGTGATTAGTCTCCGCTGTGTACTGTTGAGAAAGTTCATGAAATTCTCATCTTCAGAGATTTGGCGAAGTAAGCCAACATAAAAGTAAAATTTACTACTTGATTTCACAAGTCGATTCCTTTGTGTCAACTTATTTGCATTCCATATGTATTTCCACTTCCCCCTGTGACATCTGGCGACCTCGCCAGGATATTAACTCCTAGCCTTGAAGTTATTACCGAAATAAACTCATTCACTCTTAGCTAGATATTAGTTATTAAAATTTATAGGCACTGCCTTACTGGTGGTTACTGATTTTGTTTTATTAATTTTATGTACGGTTTCCCAGCCAGTCGCAATTTTCTATTTTTCTTTACCAGTTCAACTAAACTGGTCACCACCATACTGTGCCTATATTCTTTATTTTTGAGTATTAGCATTCGACTGCTGAACAGCAGCCAGTAAGTCAGTCTTTAGTTCACTCTGTCTCAGTCATCATGGCAACCAGTTTATATTTACAGGAAGCCAAGGATATGGGGCTTACCAATCCCCAGGAAATGAAAGACTATGTGCTCTCACAGTACAAATATGAACAGCTACGTGAGAATGATGCCTGTGAAAAGCGGAAAATTCAACGTGAACACAAACAAGAACAGCGTCAGGAACGTGAGAGAGAATGTGAACACGAGCGAGAACAATGTGAACACAAGTGTGTTGAGTGCGAGGCATGTAAGAAACATGAGCTTGAAGTGTTGCAGCTCAAGCGAGATTCCTTGGCTTCGGGCACATCGGGTGCAGCCAACCCGAGCTCCACAAGTGATATCCCAGCACCTGCTCTGGCAACCCCACGCCTCAAGCTTCCTTCATACAAGGAAGGCAAGCAAATCGAGCCATTCATAGCTTGTTTTAAGGGCATGGCGCAGCTGTATGAGCTGGACGAGGCAGCTAAGTGGCTTCAGTTTCTTAGCTCGTTTGAGGGCCCTGACCTCGATATTCTCCACAGAATTTGTGGAGACAATCTCACATACGAGATGATGATGGCCGCACTCATCAAAGCGTACAGTCTCATGGTTGATGACACCAAGAGTCAGTTCATGAGGGCACTTCCCCAGGAATAGGAGACAGCTGTTCAGTTCCTCGACCATCTCACTGCATACTTAGACGAGTGGATGGAGAAAGATGAGACCCCTTGCACACGAGAGGGGATAATTGACCTTGTGCTGCATACACAGCTGGAAAAGTTGTGGCCTGCTGAGCTTATGGCTCAGCTCAAGATCTGCCAGGTAAAGGATGCCAACCAAATGGTGAAAAAGGCTAATGCATTCTTCGTTGCGTATGGGTACCAAACTCGTAAGCAACTGTCCTGGAACAGGAAAGATACTGCCAAGTCTGGGAAGCATCTCAGACTGAACCTAAGCATCAAGGCCACCCTCAGAATAATGGCCATGGTCCAGACAAACTGCAGAAAAAAGACCAAGGGCAGAATGTTCAGCAACCTGGTTGGAGGAGGTACAACAAGTACCCTAACCAGCAGCAGTATCAGCTACGCAATCAACAATCGGGACAATCCTTTTCAGCACCAGCCCCAGTGTATCAGAGGCAGGAGGCAAATGCAGCATTCATTCCCTGACAAGCAGACGATTGTGTTGTCCCTAGCAGCACAGGTCCTCCTTCACAAGGAACTAGTTTTCCTCAGACAATAAGCTCTCCTCCACAGGTGGTCAATGCTCCAACTCCCCAGATGGTAAGTACAACCCCTCAGGCATCTAGTCCTCAGGGCGTCACATTCACAGAGTTGTGCACTATGCAGCCTTATCAGTGGCTGGCTGCATCCTCCACAGGCCCTCCCACAGGAAACAGTGCCTTCCTTGTTCAGCCAGGGTATGTGGAAGGTGTTTCTGTTAATGTCCTGAGAGACAATGGTTCCTCAGGTCGCTCTTGCTCTGTCAGGCAGAGTTTCGTTCACCCTGAAGAATACACAGGTAGACTGATCCAAGCTCAGCTTATTGATGGATCAACGAGATTGTTTCCTGAGGCACGTATCCAGGTAGCATCTCCCTTTTACACTGGTTCAACAGTTGCAGTTGTCATGCCAGAACCTTTGTTTGACCTTATTACAGGTAACATACCAGGTGCCAAATATATATGTATATAATTTTTTTAATACAAGGAAGAAGGAACCAAAGGCAATGGGCCCACATACTGTTCCTTCCAAGAAAAAGCAAAAGCAATACAAAAGAGAGCCAAATTCAAGATCCATTCATTTCGAGATGCCTGGACACACTGCGTTTGAAAGACTGGAGATCATAGGAAGTAGGAAATACAGACAGAGGAAGCCAGTTCCAGAGTTGACCAGTTGCATAAATGAAGGACTGGGAGTAACGGTTAACTCTTGCATTAGAGAGTTGGACAGAAAAGGGATGAGAGTTTGTTGCTAGATGGGTACTACGTGCCCGTCGTAGAGGTGGAGGGATGCAAGCAGACAGTTCAGAAGAACAGTGACCGCTGAAGTAGTGATAAAAGAGAGATAAAGATGCAACAGTGTGGCGAAGAGACAAAGGTTGAAGGGAATCAGTAAGAGGAGGAGAGTTAGAGACGAAAAGCCTTTGACTCCACCCTATTGAGAAGGGCTGCATGTGGGGAGCCTCCCCACACATAAGAGTTGTACTCCATACATGGGCGAATAAAACCCGTGTACAAGGTCAACAACTGTGCAGGGGTAAAGAAAGTTCGGAGTCGACTTAGCACACCTAATCTCTTGGAAGCAGATTTCACAAGAGATGTAATATGTTCTTTCCGAGACAAATCCTGAGAGAATGAAACCCCAAGCATGTTCAAGGATGATACAAGACTGAGCTGGACATTATTAAACATTAGTGAGTAATTCTGAGGAAGATTTTGTCGGGTTGATAAGTGTAAGAACTGAGTTTTTGATGCATTAAAAATAACAAGATTATTTTTACCCCAATCAGAGATATGAGCCGAGTCAGACATTAGGTGTGCCACAGCCTCATCCCTTTTTTGTTGAAGTAACTGCTGAGATGGACGTTGCGGAAACCGAATGGAAAGGTGAAGGGTGGAATCATCAGCATATGAGTGGCTAGGGTTAGATGTACAGCTTAGCACGTCACTGATGAACAAAAGGAAGAGAGTTGGTGATAGGACAGAGCCCTGAGGAACACCACTGTTAATAGGTCTAGGAGAAGAATGATGGCCATCTACAACAGCGGCTATAGAACGACCAAAAAGGAAGCTAGAGATGAAGGCACAGATAGAAGGATTGAAATCGTAGGAGGGCAGTTTGGAAATTAAAGATTTATGCCAGACTCGATCGAAAGCCTTTGAGATGTCAAGTGCAATGGCAAAGCTTTCGCCAAAGTCCCGAAAGGAGGATGACCAGGAATCTGAAAGGTAGGTGAGAAGATTGCAAGTGGAGCGTCCCTGATGGAACCCATACTGACGATCAGAAAGAAGGTTGTGACAGGAAAGATGCTTAAAGGTTTTGCTGTTAAGAATTGACTCGAAAACTTTTGAGACACAGGATGTTAAAGCAACTGGACGATAGTTAGAGGGTTGAGAATGGTCACCCTTCTTTGGGACTGGCTGAATGAGAGAAAACTTCCAGCAAGAAGGAAAGGTACAAGTTGACAGACAAAGGCGTACTGAGGCCAGTGATGGCAGAAAATACATCAGCTGAAGAAATTTTAATGTCACTCATGAGGAAGTCAGAGGGGGGAAGTGATTGAGGAACAGCACCGGAATCGTCTAATGTGGAATTGGAGGAGAAAGTCTGAGCAAAGAGATCTGCTTTACCAGTAGAAGAAATAGCTACAGAGCCATCAGAATAGAAAAGAGGAGGGAAGGATGATGAGGTAAAGTTGTTAGAAAGGTTTTTGGCAAGGTGCCAGAAGGAGCGAGAAGAATTCGAGATGGAGAGTTGAGAACATTTAGCACGGATGAAATTATTTTTAGCAGAGCGAAGAACAGACTTAGCATGATTCCGGGCAGAAATATAAAAAAAAAAAAGATGTGATTCAGGGGTGGGTTGGCTCCGGTACCTTTTATAGGCCTTCTCCTTGTTGCGGACAGCACTGGAACAAGCGTGATTAAACAAAGGCTTTCTTGCATTAGTCAGAGGACATGAGAAAGGAATTTATGCTTCCATGCCCGAGAGAATAACTTCCGTAATGCGCAAGGCACATTCAGATGGCTCACGGCCATGGAAGCAATAATCATTCCAAGGAAAATGAAAGAGGTACTGCCTGAGGGCCTCCCAATCTGCAGCTCCAAGTGCCACAGGCAGCATTTTGGAGGGTCCACAGGCCGTACCGGAGCGATAGGACAGGTTAAGGTAATAAGGTTATGACCGGAGGAGCCCAATGGAGAGAAAAGATTAACAGTGTAAGCAGAAGGATTAGTTGTTAGGAAAAGGTCAAGTATGTTGGAACTCTCTCCAAGGTGGTCAGGGATACGGGTAGGGTGCTGTACAAGCTGCTCTAGGTCATTAAGGATAGAAAAGATGCAGGCTTGTTCACCAGGTGGATCAGTGAAAGGAGAGGAGAGCCAAAGGTGGTGGTGAACATTGAAATCTCCTAGAATGGAGATTTCAGAGAAAGGAGAAATGGATAGAATGTGTTCCATCGTAGAAGTAAGATAGTCATTTTTGATAGTCAGTAGAATTAGGAGATAAGTAAACAGCACAGATATATTTAGTCAGAGAATGACAGGAGAGCTGAAGCCAGAGAGTAGAGAATTCAGAAGAATCAAGTTCAGGAACACGAGAGCAAGATAGATCGTTGCGTACATATACACAACAGCCACCTTTGGCTTTGAAATGAGAATAGAGAAAGTAGGAGGATACAGAAAAGGGTTTGCTGTCAGTTGCCTCAGACAGCTGAGTCTCAAAGAGAAAGAGAAGGTGAGGTTTAGAGGAGAAGAGGTGCTGTTCAACAGAGCGAAAGTTAGAGGAAAGGCCGTGAATGTTACAGAAATGAAGAAGGAGTGAGTCAGACAGTGGTTCCAGACAGCTCTGTGAGTTGTCACCGGGAGAGGGGCGGATGGTGGGGGCATTTATGGTCCCCCCCCCCCCCGGGAAGCCAAGGCATGGTTTACATGCGCCATTTTGCAATGTAGATGTCTCAGGCTTTGGCTGCTGCAGTAACATGATCCATGCCCAAGGCTCCTAAGCATGTTACCCTGTTGACCTTCACAATGTTGCAAGATCTGATTCACAGTCAAAATGTTGTCCAAGAACAACAGTCTGACCCGACACTTGCCACAGTGTGTAGAAAGCTGGAGGGTAATGTTATCAGGTATTCACAGGTTGGTCGAGCCAGGTTCCTTCAAAAGCAAGGATGGCTGTACTGTGAGTCACAAACACCCCAGGGCGAGGTTCGACTACAGTTTGTAGTTTCTGCGAATTATCGCCGAGCAGTGTTTGAATTGGGTCATTATTCGGCGATGGGAGGTCACATAGGCCAAAAGAAAATTTCTGACTGCATCGATGCTGACTTTTTCTGGCCAAGAATGGGACAGGAAATAACTAGGCTTGTGCGTTCCTGCGATGTGCGTCAGCGTACCACTGACTGGGAGGGTGTCCGTCCAGCGCTATTGAAACCAATGCCTATGATCTCTGAACCGTTTGAGAGAGTAGCAGTTGACTCTGTTGGGCCAATCACTCCAAGAGCTAATGATGGATCAAAGTATATCCTCACTATTGTTGATTTCAGCACACGGTGGCCTGAAGCTGTGGGCCTTAAGAATATAGAGGCTGTCACTGCTGCAAAGGCACTGATTGAGGTGTTCTGCAGCATAAGTATCCCCAAGGAGGTCTTAAGCAACCGGGGTTCGCAGTTCACCTCTGTAATGATGAATGAAGCATTCAGGTTGTTGTCTATCAGAGGCTTGAGAACGATGCCCTACCATCCCATGTGTAATGGGTTGTGTGAGAGGTTCAATGGGACTCACAAGAAGATGCTAAAGCACATGGCCGCCGAACAGCCAAAAGAATGGCCGTGGTTCATTGCCCCTCTTCTTTTTGCTTATCAAGAAGCCCCACTGCATTCCTTTAAGTTCTCACCTTTTGAACTGGTGTAGGGAAAGTCGGTCCGTGACCCACTAAGTCCTTCGTGAGTTATGGGACGATGAAGAACCCGACCCTGAAGTCAAGACCACCTACACCTACGTCCTTAGCTGACCACCTCCAGTCGACATGCGAGTTAGCTAAGGAAGAACTGATCAAGGCATGTGAAGTTCAGAAAGCTTATTATGATAAAAAAAGCAAAGCTTCAGAAGTTTACTCCAGGCCATAAATGCTTGATGATACTCCCCACTGCCCAGAACAAGTTGTTGGCACAGTGGAAGGGTCCATACGATGTAGTAAAGTGAATTTCAGGCCTCAACTACATAATCCACATGGGGAATCTTCATAAAAAGATCCACATTAACGTGCTGAAGGCCTATCATGAGTCAAACCCCGAGGAGACTGGCTTACCTGTAGTCGATGAGTGACCAGTCACCAGATGAAACTGGGGCAGCCGCGGTGATGCCAGCTGATGAACATGATAATGAGCCCTTAACCGTTCAGTCCCATCAGGAGGAGACTGTCAGAGATGTCTTACTTAACACTGACTTAGAATTAGGTGACCAGAATGCCATAAGGTCACTGCTTTGTCGGTATGCTGATGTTTTTCCTGACCAACCTAGACTCGCAGAGGTTGAGTGTCACAAAATTGAGTTAGCCAGCAATACTTCTGTAAAGGTTAAGCCATATCCGATTCCCATGCAACTACTGGACGCAGTAGATAAGGAAATTGCCGACATGGAGACTGCAGGTATTATTGAAAAGTCCTCATCTCCTTACCGTAGTCCAATGGTAGTAGTTCACAAGAAGGATGGCGGAGTCAGGATTTGTGGCGACTACAGGGGGCTAAATGAAATCACGAAAATGGATGCTGAGCCAATGGGTGACCATATTGCCATCTTCTCCAAGCTGGCAGAGTCACGATGTTTCATGAAGCTTGATTTAGCGAAGGGATTCTTCCAGATTCCCCTTCATGCCAAGCGTCATCAGTTCACCACCTTTGCTACTTCTAGGGGGTTGTATCAGTAGAAAGTCCTTCCATCTGGACTTACCAATTCCCCAGCAGTATTCAACTGAGCCATGAGACAAGTGCTCCACGGTATCGTATGAGTAGAAATGTTCACTGATGATGTTCATGTTCATTCTGCCATGTTGGAGGAGCACCTCAGACTCTTGGAAATTGTCTTCAGTAGACCAGAGTTTCAACATGACTGTGAAGCCTAGCAAGTGTAAGATTGCGCACAGTGAGATGGAGTTCCTCAGACATGTTGTTGACAACAATTGCTGCAGGTGTCAGGGCGATAAGATCAGGAAAGTAAGGGAAGCCCCAAAACCAGTGACCAAGAAACAGGTTAGGGCATTCCTCGGTTTAGTGGGGTATTAAAGAAGTTTTATCCCCAATTTTGCTCTCATTGCCCAGCCATTGTACGAGACGATTCGGAAACATGCTCCAATACCATTGAATGGAGAGAAGTGCAAGAGAGATATTTTGCTGCCCTTAAGAATATGCTGTGTAATGAGCCTATCTTGCAGTTGCCTGATTCCAATAAACCTTTTGTACTGCACACCGATGCTTCACAAGATGGAGTAGGTGCTGTACTGATGCAAGAATCGGAAGGTGGAATTTTCCCAGTGGCATATCACAGCCAAGCTAAAACCCACGGAGAGGAATTACAGTACTGTTGAGAAGGAACTCTTGGCTGTGGTTGACAGCGTTAAGAAATACTACTACCGGTATTATATATATGGAGCACCATTCACTTTGGAAACTGATCATATGCCACCACTAGACTTAGCACAACTAAGATGGCTAATGCAAGATTGACATGCTGGACACTGTATCTGCGGCAGTTTAACTTTGTTGTGAGATACACCAAGGGAAGTGACAATGTAGGCGCAGACCTGATGTCTCGCCTGCTAAATGACGACTAACACGGGAATCTGTTGTACACTGGGCTCCATAAGACTGGCTGTTCTGATTTATGCAATCTAAGGACTAGCTTAGTTCCCAGATTAATAGTATACCAGTAAGATTTGATGTTTTGCTCGTGGGTCCCATAGGACACATTATGTTCAAAGCTTGTACACACACACTGTATGTACTGTAGATTAAGGGGGAAGTTCGAGCCCCTCCGCAAAGGCAACCCAAGGGTGTGTCTGAATTACCTTGTAATGCATCTCGAGAATACATGCTATCCACATGAGTGCTCACACCCATGCTGGGTGTTAAAATGTGACCTGCCTGAGTTTGCACAGGGATTCTCAACTTACCGATATTAGTCGTAAGTGTAGAATCATAAGGGTATGTATGCTTTTGGATGTCTGAGTGCATAGGAACAAATACCACCGGACAGTACTTAGACTAGAAGCATATGCACAGAGCCCTGAGTTAATGGTCACTACTCTTACTTTCGACCTGTGACGGGCTGTGGGTTGCCGAGGGCCCTCTCAGTTAATCGGCATCCATCGGGATCTTTTTAACGTACCAGGGGTCGATGCTGTAGGGGGTGGATCAGCTGAAGTGAAGCTGGTCTCACAGATGAGGGGAGGAACTGGTGCCTGATTCACTGCTGTCTCCCTCGAAAGCACCAGTCAAGGCTTTGGACCTCACCCCTTATATCCACACTCTGTCTATGCGTTAACCAGGGAACACCTTGTTCTATGGTTAATAGAGATATAGGTTTAACCAGTAAAATACAGGGGTCCTGAGAGATTTGGCCAACCCAAGGACTAGTTTCCTGCTTAATAATTTACTCAATAAGGAAATAATGGCGACCTCGAATGTACGAAGCTCTGGCTGTCAGTTGAATTTTCTGCTGAAGCGTACTTTTCATTGTGTATGCATTGACTACTAGGCAGAGGGTTATTGAAGTTTAATACAAATTGTTTGTCACACTGACACTATTGACCCTCCACCTCGATTGATTTCACTGGTACAGTTGGCGGGTGTAGCAGTTTTGCCGTGCAGATCAGCTGATCGTCTCCACCGTATCATGCCGCCTCTTCTCCTCTGCCCTCGTCATCTCCATTTACTATTAATTTGTAAGTTACCATTTTACACATAAGTACAGTTACACAACCGTCACATCTACACCGTGTTGTTAGTGTAAATGTAGCGAACTTTTGCTCAGTTTGACCTGAGTACGGGATTTTTCACATTTGTCAATAAGTTTTTCCCTCAAGCTTGCTTCTTTTAAAGTAAATACAAGATTTTTACGCTCATTGGCGACAGTGATATTCTCCTGGAGCAGGATAGTACACAAACCATCATAAGAGTAGCATTTCATTACATGAATGAAGAAATGATGAAAAAATTGATGGCGGCCATGATCTGCCCCAGGTTAGAATATGCGCAGTAGTGTGGTCCCCACACAAAAAGAAAGATATAAATAAGATTGAGAGAACACAAAGAACAGCACAACCAATCTGGTCCTCAGTCTGGATGATCTGTCGTACGGAGAGGGAGAGGTGACATGATTGGAGTGTTCAGGACCATGATGGGAGTAGATAAAATTGACAGAGATGTTTATATGGGATAAGAGAGTGACAAGAGGACACAGACTGAAACTGAAGAAGCCAAGCTGCTTGAAGGACATCAAGAAATAAAGTTTTCCTTACAGATGCATAGACCTGTGGAATAGACTGGACAAAGAGATTGTCTAGTCTAAAACAATGAGTTTAAAGCAAAATTTGACTTACTGAGAAAAAGAGATGGGACCCCATGAGCGTAGCTCATTTCCTGTATATCACAATTAGGTAAATACACCACAGTGTAAATCTTGTGTGACTGAGTTAGGATGTATATGTATGTATATACTGTTAAATTTTTCTGAGAAAAATATGATTTTGATGGGGCATAATGTCAAATTTGTGAGATTATGTATTTATACAAATTCGTGACATTGTATTAGTACTATATTGGGAACATTTGAACAATGTTGAAACCCGTAGAATTTTGCTCAGACAGAGTGCTTTTGCACTCAGATTTGAAACGAGTTTTCATAAGATTCGTCACTGCTTCGTAAGCGACTGTCTTTATGTGTAGACTGCATTTCACTGAACGATATTTTTGTGTAACTGCCGTTCCCACGCCTTGCCTCTCTAACTGTTGAGTTAAGCCACGCCCATTTCTTACACCCTTGTGCCCAGCCATGAGAATGATAGTCAGTCACTGTCGGAGAGCCACAGGAGTAAGGTGTCGTCGTGCACAGTGCTGAGCAAGACCCTCATCGTAATGGCTACAAGTCTCCAGCAGTTCAGCAATTCCTGTATCTCCCCACCGAGTTGGTGATCGGCAGTAGTGGATGTCAACAGCAATTGCAGTGCCTCGAGAAGCAATTGATAGCGCCCAACCTCTCGCAGTTACGGTCCCATTTCATCCACTGATCAGTATTTACGTTCTTTGGTTTTCTAGGATTAAGATTATTTACCTATTTGTTTGAGTGCGTGAGTGAATTTCCTTTGCTTTGATATTTTGAATTTGCTTGAGATTCTTGTGAAGTAAATTTATTTTGTTGTAATTAATAAATTTACAGTTCTTTTCTTTGAACTCAATTAAATGTAACAGTCTTCTTTGATTTCACCACATTCTGCATACTTAGCTGCTGCTCCAAGTTTGCACAAAATTCTTATATTAATCACAACTGGTATTTAGGCCAGCTCTTTGGTATTAATTCTTATATCCATTGTGCCAGCTAGGAGTTAGCACCAGCAAGAACCTATCCATTATTATTAGCATTAATTATTGATTGTCAGGGGTAAGTACACTTTCTCAGAGGCCAACAGCACAAACAATATAGCATTTGTGAGTGATTAGTCTCTGCTATGTACTGTTCAGAAAGTTCATGAAATTCTCATCTTTAGACGGCGAAGTAAGCCAGCATAAAAGTAAAATTTATTATTTGATTTCACAAGTTGATTCCTTTGTGTCAACTATTTATTTGCATTCCATACGTATTTCCACTCCGTGACAAAGAGAAGCAACTCTCAAATGGCTGATTCACCAAGCACACACAGACTGCTCCTAAAGCATATAACAGATGGATACATATATGTACTTCTGCCCAGCATGGGATACATACAGTAGGCACGGAAAGTATTGACTTTTTTTGCCGACGTCATTCTTCTTCGCGTTAAGTGAAGTAGGGTCAATACTACCCTCCCCTGTGATGCGAAATGAGCTGACGCTTTTTCAACGGGAGCTGGCAACCCTGCTTGATAGGTTTGGCACCACAGGAGCAGGCTCAGTAATGTTTGAGCAGCCACAGAAGGAGGATTGTCTCTGTGTGTGATGCACCATGAGGGCATGTTTTTACTCAAATAACACAGTTATTTGGTTACCTACCACATTCTCATCATGCCTAAAGTAACAACAAGCAAGGACAAACATGTGGAAGTGATTACTTTATACAAAGCTGGCCACAAACTCCCATTTATTGCAAATCAGATGGTGTTAGACTGAGGACAGTGCAGAGACTGGTGAAGCGGTTCAAGGACAGTGGGGAGGCCATTCCTCCCACTCCACTTCCCAAGCCTGGGAGACCTCGTAAGACAACCTTCAGGACCCGTCAGCTGATCTCAAGGCAAGTTAGCAAGGATCCAAGGCTAACAGCACGGGATTTAAAAGAAAAGAACCCACAGTTGCTGGCAGATGTGTCTGTCAGAAGTGTGCAGCAGCTGTTGCATGACGATCTGGGCTACAGGAGTTTTTGTGCTCGTAAAAAACCACTGCTAACTGCACTTCAGAAGAAAAAGAGAGTAAATTTTTGTAAGAAATATCTTGCCTGGAGTGAGGAGCAATGGAAAACTGTGCTTTGGAGTGATGAGTCAACATTTACTGTCACTGGTACCCCTTCATCACGAGTGTACCGCAAACCAGGCAGTGACCCCCTGGATCCTAAGTACACTTCCAAGTTTGTTAAATACCCAGCCTCACTCATGGCTTGGGGCTGCTTTACATATTATGGTGTTGGTAGGTTGGTAATTCTACCTGCAAATGAAAAAGTGAACCAGAACAATTATTTGGAGCTCTTATGTGATGTTTTAAGTGACTCTTTTGATAAAACCAAGGCAAGAGTATTTATGCAAGATTCTGCCCCTGCACATGTTGCAAAGTCAGTGAAACAGTGGCTAACAGACTGTGAGGTTCCCTTTATTCGAGATTGGCCCGGAAACAGCCCAGATATCAATCCCATTGAGAATTTATGGGCGCACATGAAGCGGCAGCTGCGTAGTATGGACACATCATCTTTGCCTAAACTTGAGGCTGCAG
>JAGKTI010000096.1:166752-186793 GCA_018397915.1 Birgus latro
AAATTACCCTAAATGTTAATCATAATTTCCTGCTTGCTATTTAATTTTTCCATGCATGGTTCTTAAGTAAAACAGCTAGAAAAAAGGTTGAAGCAGTGAATTTCATGTCCGGTCCTAACCTAACCTAACCTATGGTTACCATAAAGATTTTCATGCCTAACCTGTTTTCATCATGCTGTACATGTGTTAAAAAATTACCCTAAATGTTAATCATAATTTCCTGCTTGCTATTTAATTTTTCCATGCATGGTTCTTAAGTAAAACAGCTAGAAAAAAGGTTGAAGCAGTGAATTTCATGTCCGGTCCTAACCTAACCTAACCTATGGTTACCATAAAGATTTTCATGCCTAACCTGTTTTCATCATGCTGTACATGTGTTAAAAAATTACCCTAAATGTTAATCATAATTTCCTGCTTGCTATTTAATTTTTCCATGCATGGTTCTTAAGTAAAACAGCTAGAAAAAAGGTTGAAGCAGTGAATTTCATGTCCGGTCATAACCTAACCTAACCTAACCAAACCTAACCTAACTTAACCTAACCTAACCATTTTTCTGGTAGCAATTAACATCATTTACTGTATTTGATGCTTTGTATCCAATAATTTAGTGCATAAAATGTGAGAAAAGATGATTTCCATGTCCGATACTTACTTATACTATGCTGGCAAGTTCTGAGCTCGTATGACTCACTCACTCCTAAATCATCATTTTTTGGTTAAAATTCAATAAATTCAGGCTATGTATGCATTATTTATGTGAAAAGGGACCTAAATAAGTGCTATACATGTCCACTAGGGAGGTAGGAAGGTAGTTTTCTGATTTAGGTTAGGTTAGGTTAGGGTCATGAAAAACCAGTGCTGGAGCTTCAGGACCAATATCCGGACAAAACCAATATCCGGACATGCCTTTGGCTCTATTATGTCGGATATTGGAGGGATTTCTGAGTCACTAAATGTTGAGAGACAAGTATATCATTTGGAGTTGTAATGTTAAAGCAGGTTTTCATTCCTCAGACATGTCCTACATTGCCAGTGTTGAATCTCTAACATATTAATATTATCAAGAGTATGTTTATAATAGATATTTGTTTTCAAATATGCGTAATGTGTCAAGATCAGTATTATTTGTATCTTAAAAGTATCACAGATATTCCATATTGATTATCCATACTTCTAATACATTTATTCATTAATAATTTCTACACTTTCAAAAATAACACATATAATCAACATTAATTTTCATACTTTCTACCTTCACTTACCTCATGCAACCTGGTCTGGCTCCCTCGAAGGACTGACACGCATTGAACAAGTTGCGATTGAGATGGAGGCTTATGTCTGCTTGAAGGCACTCAGGAAACATGCTCATAACCGCCCCCATGTCAATGCCGTTAGTGTACGACCAGGCGTGCTATGAGGGAGGTTGCAGGGTGACAGACAGGTTAGGTTAAGGGAAGGGGAGAGGGAATATGTGGGGAGGGAGAGGGGAAGAAAAATAGGAGAGAGGAGAGGGTGGCAGAATGGAGAGTGGGACAAAGACAGTGGATACAGGGGAGTGGTTTAGGATGAGGGAAACCACAGTGGTTAGGGTATAAAAAGCATTGGATGGGGAGAGGGGAAAAAAACAACAGTTGCCAAGAAAGACGTTAAGTACAGTAATCATAGGTGAAGATGTAAAACCCAAAACAGTTACAAGGAAGGGAAAATAAACAGGCTGATTAAAAGCAGAGTTGTGAGTGGATAAGAACAATATACCAATAAGCATGGAAGACTAAAATATCAGGAAAAAGAAAAACAAGAAGAGGAGGGATAATCTGAGAAAGTACAATGCAGAAAACATATTGGGATACAGGAAGATGAAAAGAAATTAGATATACCAAACAAATGCATTTAAAGAATCAATGAGACTGAAAAGGGCAATCAGGGAAGGAAGGAGGGAAGGGAATGAGAAGGGAGAAAAAGGATGAATGTATCAAAGCAAGGATGAAGATCCTGGACAAGGTGGCAGAAAAGGGGTGGGGACAAGAGGAAGAACACACCAAATTCACATAAATACCCCTGCCCCACCAATCCCAAACCCAGCCGATGCCCAAAACCACCACAGACGCGTGGAGAAGCCAAAAACCTACCGTAAGCATCCCGGACTCGCTCCTTCAAAAGCCGAACAGGACTGAACAAGTTGCCGGTTCAGATGCAAGCAGATGTCAGCCTGAAGACAATCTGGGAAGCCCTTTAGCACCATGTTCATATCGATGCCATTTGTGTATGTCCATGCGTGCTGGGAGGGGGGAAGAGAAACATAGGGACTGGGTGACACCTTGCAGGCTGGAGGTGTTTTCAGGGTGAGAGGAGAGAAGAGAAAAAGAAACGGATAAGGAGAAAGGGGAAACAGAAGGATGGAACAGAGAGAAAGGAAGAGGGAAAGAAGGGACTGTCCATGCATGCTAGGAGGCAAAAAGAGAAACATAAGGACTTGGTGACACCTTGCAAGCTGGAGGTGCTTTTTGGGTGGGAAGTAAATAAAGGAGGAAAGGAGGGAAAGAAGGAAAGAAGTGAACAAGAGAAACAAAGTACAAAAGAGGAGAGAAGGGACAGTAGTACAGAAAAGAAAAGAAGGGAGAAAAGCAGGGAAATGGCAAGGGGGGTTAAGAAGGGAAGAGGAGAAAGAAGGGGAAAAGAGGAGAAAGGAGACAGAGGAATAAAGGGGATGCAGAGAGAAAGGAAAGTGGGTTCATGTGTGCTGGGAGGGTGGGGTGGGGTGGGGGGGGGATTAGGTGACACCATGCAGGCTGGAGGCATTTGTTTAGGGGTGAGAAGGAGGCTAGAGGAATGAAAACATGGTGAGAGAAAGGGAGTGTGAAAGAACAGTAAGGAACAGGGGATGAGAAAAAGAATTTGACAGGGGAAATAAGGCAACATGAGAGAAAGAAAAAAGGAAAGATAAATGATGAAGAGTGAGAGAGAGGAGAGTGGGATAGAACAGTGGTAAAGAAGGGTATGTCTGTGTGTGCTAGGAGGGAGGAAGAAAAACACACAGACTGGTTGACATCTTGCACACACACACACACACACACACACACACACACAGAGAGAGAGAGAGAGAGAGAGAGAGAGAGAGAGAGAGAGAGAGAGAGCAGGAAAGGAGGGAATGCAAAGGATGAGGAGACAGAGGGATAGGGGAGAAAAAAGGGGAACTTATGGGAAACAAACAAAGAAGACCAAAAAGCTGGGAAGACAGAGGGGAATGAAGTGTGCGCTAAAAGAACCACAAGGGTTGAAAAACCATACACTCCCTCTTGACTATCTCTCATTCTTTCCTCTTCCTTCTGCCTGTGGGTGATTCTACAGTGATTGACAAGCCAAATGGTTTCCTGTACACCAGGAAACCATTTACTATGCTGGGTGCTAACCATATAACCAAATTCTGGTACCTGGTGGTTTAGTGGGTAATTAAGGTGCTCTAATCAGATTGAACTGGTGAAGGTTTATATCCAAGGGGTCATTGGGGTTTCTTGCTCACGTAATGCCACTCAGGGATGAGTGAGGCTGGTCATTCTCATCTTAAATGTCAGGACCAACTTGTCTAGCCCCGGGTTCCTACGCTCATGGGGCGACACAGGATTGGATGATGGATGGATGGTACGGCAGAGGGAACTGAAACAGATACCAAAGTAGGGTGAAACAAGAAGAGGGAATGAGAGAAGATAGGATGACGAGAAAAGAGAGTGTAAAACGTAAGGAAAGAGAGGAGGAACAGTGGTATGAATGGAAAGGAAAAAATATACGGAAGGGGAATGAAAGTGGGCTTGAAGATTAATGAGGAGTGAAAAGTGAAGTGAAGGATGTAACATGGAATGAAAGGAAAAGATGGGTGGGAATGAAAGGAAATGCGGAATAAACAATTAAAGACGATATGAAACGAATAAGGAAAAACAAAAAATGATTTTAAATATGAAACGAAAGTGAGATGAAATGATTATGAAGAAACACACAAAATGTTTAAAATGAATACACTATGATCAAAGCTGGAAAAATTACTCATCAACATTGAATGGTGGTGTCTTTATAACAAACTCTATGAATGCCACAAAACACTATGTATCATCATTAACATCATCATCATCATTTTTCCTGTGCTGACATGCACTAGGGAGATTCAAAACTTTTTTCTTTTTTGGGTGGGAGAATACAAATCAGAAGAGAGGAAAACCCAGGTACTATCAGCAACAAAAGTCCTGTCACCTCTCCTGTTTTTCTATCCATGGACTTTGAAAATCTTGAATCTGAAGCGACTAACACCAACGACAGTAATCTGTGGTCAGTGTCAACTGCTGCAGACTCACTGGATGGACTTTCAAAGTGTCTGGAGAGAAAGAAAGGAGAGGCAATACGGCTTTTGTTGACAACATTACAATCTGCCTTCTTCCTGTGTTGCAGTGGTATGAGGCTGCTTGCAACACTAATGCTGGGGAGAAGGACTGCCATATCAATGAACTATACTCAATTTTTTTCCAGCTGATGATCCATTTTCGTGAATGTGGCACCTGTGCACTCCTGCTGTGTGATTGGTTGGTTTCGATCTCATACCTGAAGTTATTATATTTACAAAAAACAATTGTACCTTATATTCTAGTTCTCATTAATGCTGTTTTGCACTGTCACTGTACTATACAAACAGACACGAAATGAGTATGCATCTATTCTTCACCCAAACGGACAATGAATTTGAGGAAGTTGAATTTGAATTGAAATATTTATTGTTGTAAAAGGTAGAGTTGTTGCATCTCCCTATATTTTTAAAAATTAAACACATTTGGCTGGGTAAGTGTAAATACAAGTTTTCCAAATAATTAGGCACTTTTTACATTAGACAATAGTACCATTCTAAGTAAATTAGCTGTTTTGTCGGTGGTAAAGTGGTGGAAGCGGGGAGGCGTATGGAACAGTCACTACAGAGTAGGGAGGGACACGAGAGACAGCCAGGGGGGAAAAACAAGTTGTCTCGTCTCGCAAGATGTCAGACTTTACTACTGAGCACACCTACTCCACTGCTTCGATACCTTCGCCCATATTATCCGTAAGTATATATATCCATAAGTATATATATTTATTTATTGATTAAAGGTGCAACAACTCTGTACCTTTCACAACAATAAATATTTCAATTCAAATTCAACTTCCTCAAATTAATTGTCCATTTGAGTCAAGCACAGTTACATGCTCGTTTCATTTTTCTTTGTATAGGACAACGACAGCGCAAAACAGCATTTATGAGAACTGGAATATAATGTACAATTGTTTTTTGTAAATACAGTATGATACTTCAGGTATGAAACTGAAACCAACCAATCACGCGGCAGGAATGCGCAGGTGCCACATTCACAGAAGTGGATCATCAGCTGGAAAAAAATAGAGTACAATAGTGCTATGCAATATATAAAAATAACTGATAGCAGCCATGGCTCAGTGGGTTAGAGCGCTCTGCTCTGGCCGTAGGCTCGGAGGATCGAATCCACCCAAGGGTCATTGGTAGACATCAGGAAGGGCATCCGGTCATAAAATGCTACACGCTCCAATCCAAAAAGGCCGACGCATGCAAGCATGTTGCAGCCTTCAAAAACGAAACGAAATGAAACGAAACGATAACCAAATGAGGAGAAGGTACAGTTTCCACAAGAGACTTATATAATACTAAATATGTTTGATACAAGGCAAACATATTTCAAGTAACCATCAAAACAGAGCTTAATGTGATAGAACTGCAAAATTGAAGCAATCTCAACATTTTTTCACCACCATACAATGCTGGTCAGTACACTTCCTCTAAACAAGTATATAAAATGAAAAATATAAAAGGAACAAGAGGAGTAATATCCAGTACAACTGAAGATCTCAATTATAATTATAGTAATTTCAAAAATTCAAAGAAAAATATTTACAGTATACCTATCAAAAATTAAAAAAAAAAAAAATCCAGAAATCTTGGAAGTTCATCAGAAATATAATTATATTTCAAAAAGTTAACTACTACACATCTTGGCTATGTGTACACGACACTAATATTTAAAAGTCGGTAACCTGGAAAATGTAAACCAAGTGAAGCAACTTGTAAAGTAATAAGATATCGAAAGGAATACACTATTAAGTAATTACACTAACATAAAACAATGGTGCAGTACACTTAATAAGAGGGTGCAATGTACCCCAAAAAGCTAATGAATGGGAAACTACAAAGTTCTAAAATGGGATTTAGCATATTCATAAACCAGTGTTTCCTGCCAGGGATGGGAATGTACAAGAAGACGACATTAGCCATCATCATCATTGACTGATAAACAATCAGTGAAAGTGAAAGGACCACTGCGGTGAGCTTACTTTCACCGGATACAACTGGGCCAATCCCATAACTTAAATGAGTGACGGTTGCATGAAATTTTATGTGCCTTAGTTATGTGGTAAGAAACCTTTTTGCTTACTAGTCAAATCAACCCTCCAATCAGACAACAACTGGCCATCAACTGCACTGAAAGACTGGAGGATCAATTTGACAAGTAATAAGGGAGACTCATTCCTACTTTATAACTAGAGTTCATCAGATTTCATGCAACCATGATTTAGTACAGTATTCACAATGTGGGGGTGGCCCAGTTTTGTCAGGTGAAAACAAATTGGTTATCACTGCACCTGTGTGAAGTAGTAAATGGCAGCAGCTGATGCCAACTTCCTCACATACTTCAATCCAGTGGCATTTTTTAATTTATTCTTGATATGTCAAGAAAATTGCATTCACTTTCAGATGAACCTGAAGCTGTGAAGCTGTTAGTGAGGGCTATATCTAAGTCCTCTGGTTAAAAAAAAATCTCTCAAAAGCTGAGGAAAATTCTCTGTCAGTTTTCAAGAATAAAATGAAAAATGAATAACTGGAAAGAAGAAAAAGGGGGATTATGTGACAAAAGATTGACTACATGCCAAAAGTATATTTACTGCGACACTTAAACGACATATGATTACCAGTAATTCAACTTTAATATTAATGCAAAATACAGAAAACCTCTATGAACTATATGTATGATCATAACAGATATGCTGCACACAATAGGCACACTCAGTACAGAAAGAAGATTTATCTATGGCACCAAATACACAGAAAAGCATGATGAATGAAGGAAAATTATACACTGAAAATGACAAATGACTGATTAAGGGTTATAATGTTATGAGTAAGAACAGAGGCAGAGGGTAAGACATCAGGAATACAGGAGGAAGAAGCTTATAAAAGTAACAAGGAATAAAAGAGGAAGATGATAAAAGTAACACCGATCAAAGACTGGGAATACAAGAGGAAGAAACCAATAAAAGCCATAGGAATACGAGATGAAGAAACTGATAAAAGCTAAGGAATACAAGAAGGAGGATTTGACAGAAGGATAAAAATGGTTCTCAGCAAACCAGTGGGGAACATGCACAAGGGCAACTGATGGCTAGAGATGCAAAGGCCAAACGATATAGAGGAGTCACCATCTATTAATACTTCAACGATACAGTTTGCCATTTATGCGTTATGGTACCAACTGAACAATGATAAACACTAAACATGGTAACAAAAACTAAATACAGCAGATGCTTGATTTAACGAACGCTGATTTAGCGGAAGCCCCAGATAACGGAATTATTTTTTCCCCAGTATTTTTGCCCTATTTAACAGAAAATTTCCGTTAAATCGAGCATAATTCTGTTGAGGAAATTCAGTACACAATAAAGCATTTCTGGGGGTATTACTTATGGGTTCAGATTGCTGTGCATAGCACTGAAAGTTAACACTGTCTGCTAGGTTTTGGTTGCCTTCAAGGATTTAACAGAAAATAGCTTGAAATATCGGAAATTTTTCTTTTATACTGAGCCTTGGTTACAGAACTTGATTTTGCAGAAACTTCGAGATAAAGGGATGGGGGTTGGCTGAATTAGTTCAATTTGAGTGTCTACTGTAATGTAAATGGCTTTCAGTAAGCAAAACCAACCAAACAATAATAAAGCACTGAACATGGCGACATAAGCCAAATCAATAGATTTCAGTAAGCAAAAGGCAGCAAATCAGGGGTGAAACTGTCCACACACAGTTATTATTATGAAAAAAGTTTGCCAACAATCCTAGTATTGAGTCCCGCCTTCACAGTTCTCGTTCCTTCCTGAACATCAGAAACTATAGTCTTCCTTTTCATAATCTTTTGGTGTGTGCTTCATACGGCTGTCATGAAACATCTTCCAAAGTCACAGCTGGCAGGATAGTGTTGGCGAGCTTTGGATCATGACAGTACACAGCCCCTGTTTTTTTTTTTTTTTTTACATCAACACCATAGTTTATAATCATTTCCCACATACCCCACTAGACATTTTCCCTGTCAAAGTTCAAGAAAGTAACTATGCTATTAGTACAGCTACAGAAGAAAATTGGCCAGTATTTCAACTCTTCTACTTTTCACTCTCCTCTGATGGTTAATATTCAAGTTGTGAGAGGGTTTGTTTAAGATAGATAATTCTCTCTGATATAACGTGTCAGGGAGGAAAGTGTAGGCACAGTGGACACAAGGGGGTTCAGGGAACAGCATGGTGGACTGAAGAGGTGAGAGAGGCTGTGGCACAAAAGAAGAAAGCATATAATGAGTGGATGAGGAACAGGGGCATCGAAGAAGCTGAAAGACGGACGAGAGAGTTATATGTAGAGAGGAGAGAGGTGAAAAAATTAGTGAGAGAGAGTAAGAAGAGAGTGGATGAGGAATTTGGAAGGAATTTGAGTGCAAAGTGGAGGGAATGTAAGAAAATGTTCTGGAAGGAGGTAAAGAGAGCTAGAGAGGGTGCCAACGAAGTCAGTGGGGGTGTGAAAGATAAAAATGGTAGATTACTAGTGGAGAAGGGAGAAAAAGTAAACAGATGGAGAGAACACTTTAATGAACTGTTGAACATAGAGAATGAAAGTAATGCAAGTATAAGTGGCTGGGGAATGGCAGGGAGAAGAAGGGTTGTGAGAAGAGAGGAAGAAATCAGTAGGATGGAAGTGGTGGAAGCAATGAAGAAAGTTAAAATGGGGAAAGCCCCAGGAATTGGTGGAGTGTGTGGTGAAATGCTGAAGCATGGGGGAGAGACAGTAATAGAATGGATATGGAAGGTGTGCAGATTGGCATGGGAGGAGTGTAGAGTCCCGGAGGATTGGAAGTCAGGTATGATTATTCCTCTGTACAAAGGAAAAGGGGAAAAAGTAGTGTGTGGTAATCATAGGGGCATTTGCCTTTTCAGTGTAATAGGAAAAGTATATTGTAGGATACTTACTGACAGTTAGGGAAATAACAGGAATTAGTTGGAAAAGAACAGAGAGGTTTTAGGAAGGGAAGAGGTTGTGTAGACCAGATATTCATTCTTAGATCATTAGTGGAAAAGTTTCTAGAGAAGGGAAAGAAGTTGTATGCAGCCTTTATGGATCTGCAGAAAGCATATGACAGGGTGGATACACAAGGATTGTGGTAAGTATTAAGAATATATGGGGTGGATGGGAAGTTGTTGAAGGCAGTGAAGAGTATGTATGAGGGTGCTAAGGCTGCAATGCGTGTGGATGGCAAACTGAGTGAATCTTTCCATTTGAAGGATGGATTGAAACAAGGATGTGTCATGTCTCCATGGTTGTTCAATCTGTACATGGATGGGGTTATAAAAGAGATACAAGGTCGGGCAGTGGATGTTGGAGCAGCCCTAGTGAGAGAGGGCAGTGTTTGGAAACTCCCTGTACTGTTGTTTGCAGATGATACTGTGATGTTGAGCAAAGATGACGGGGGGCTGCAAGGCTTGGTAGATGAGTTTGGGAGAGTGTGTAAGAAACGGAATCTAAAGGTGAATGTAGGGAAGAGTAAAGTGATAGTCTTTGACAGAAGTGAAGCCAGTGAATGTACAGTGAGATTGGATGGGGAGGATATGGAGAATGTGAGTGTATTTAAGTACTTGGATACAGTAGTGTGATGAGTAAGGATGGAAGTCTGGAGGGTGAAGTGCTCGAAAGGGTGCAGCAGGGAAGGAAGGTTGCTGGTTCGTTGAAAGCAGTGATAAGAAACAGGGAGGTGAGCATGGAAGTGAAAACGTTGTTACATGACAGTATTGTGATACCAACTTTAACATATGGAAGTGAAGCTTGGACCCTGTTGGAAGGACAGAAGTCAAGAGTGAGAGCAGTGAGACAGACTAACAAATGAGGAAGTGAAAAAGCGTTGTGGTGTGGTTGTGGACATGATAGGAAGCGTTAGGAGAAACACATTAAGGTGGTTTGGGCATGTGGAGAGGATGGAGAGTGAAAGACTGACAAGGAGAGTGTATGTGAGTGAGGTGGAGGAGGCAAGAGGGAGGGGGAGGCCGAGGATGAGATGGAGGGATGGAGTGGAGAGGTACACAAGAGAGGGGAGTGTGAGTTGGGAGCGGGGTAGTGAAATGGCGGGGGACAGAGTGACATGGAGGCGATTTGTTTGTGGCCACCCCATGTGGGATTGAGGCATCTGGCAATAGATAAATAGATTGTCCTTTACTGTAGCCTCAAAGGTCTCTAGTTCCTGGCATAAGTAGGTTAACATTTTAGGTAATTTTTGGTAGCATTCTGGTTACTGAGGGAAAACTCAGGGGGAGAGGGCATAAAGGGGGGGGGGATATTGAAGGGAAAAAGGAAGACTTTGGTTGGAAGGTCCATACAAAAATTATTTTTTATGTGCATCATCTGTACCACCATGATGGTGAAACGAAATTACTGTGCAGATGGTAACTCCACTCCACTAATATATAACAGCACAAAACAAGTACTGAATACTATATACAACTAAAGCTTACAGGTAATGAAGTAAAGAAAACTATGTGAATAACAAGAAAGAGAAGCAGAGGTTCACCAAGCTCAGAGTCAAAAAGTGCTTGTACCTGAAACCATGCACATACAGCAAGATGGCTATACAATGTTCATACAAAATACCCTAGCTATGCACTAAGTCATTTATTGCCTTTCATCTGCTGGAACTTAACTAACCAGACCATAATACTTAACAATTCTAGTTCCTCTGTTGGTGAACTGACCAAGAACCCTAACAAAAAGTACCTGAAGCAGATAAATCAATAAAAAGACTAGAAGCAAAAATGTGTATCTGTGTAAGTGATTCTAAACTTCTAATGGTGGTCACATACAAAAGGAAATATGTAAATATGACCAACAGGAATGTGCAAAGCCTGGGATTAAAGGAAAGTCAAGATATAAAAGTATATACATAATAATAACCAATATGTATAAGCCATGGGTGGCCAAAGCAAGGTTCACAAGCCACATGTGGCTCTTTGGCTCATTTAAGTGTAGCATGCAAGACAACAATGGTGTATGTTCCTGCTGTCCATCCATTGTTCTTACAGTATACAGTACATTCAGGGTGGACTATCTATAACCTTATCTTTTTCAGGGGTAACTGCACTTTGTTATAGGGCTTAATGACATACTGTATAAACTCTAATGCTTGTTTCTTAAACAAATTGGTTATAATCCCATACTTCAATTTAGAACCAAGTGTGTACAATGCCTTTATGCATAATTACGACACAAAATGAATGCATTAACAAGAATGATAATGTTCGATAACTTGTGGCTCTCGAATATACAAAAATTGCTGTGTAAAACTCTTAAACTTCGCCACCCCTGGTATATGCAATGTGTAATGACCAGTTAAACATTACATAAGGTTTCTGCATGATAAACATAATGAACATTTTATTTTGTGCTATGAACTGTGAAGCAATATAAAAACAGACTGGACAAATATATTTCACTTCATTCAACCACAAGCAAGAACTGGACATAAGTAACTCAGCTTCCAAAATACATTAGCACAAGATACTAAATTTGCAATTACTAAGCAGAGATTATACTTCTAAAGCTAACTATATGCAAAGTGCAAAAACAAGGTGCTTGGTGGTGGGTGCTTTAATGGATTCAGAAATTTTGGCATCGTGAATGGAAACTCTTTTTTTTAAGGCCAAAGAAAATAAAATCAAGACTGAACTCACACATGCCATTCCACCTTGGAAGGTGTTTTACTGACTGTGATTATTTAAGTTTCTAAATCCGGGTGATGTCCTTTTTAATTTATTCTTCTGGCTACCCGATAATTTTGTTCAACGTAGGAAAGGCCTCTTGTATTCAAAAAGTCTATTAATCCCTTCAGCTCCACGATGTGTCTGGCTAAAATAGTTGTGCTACCTCCAGGCAATTTTATTAAACTCTGGAGAGACTTCTTGTGGCCTTTTGTGAGTTTTAGGATGAAGAAAATTGAAAATATCGACACTGATAACTTGGCGGTACTGTATCAGCATAAACAGTGTTCAAGTTAGATAAATATCGTGTGATAATAGCTTTGACAAATTATCAAGCGCAGTAATTACTGAACAATGCTATTCTTTAATTCTGCCATAAAAAACGAAAATAATAAACAGATTCTCTGACACTGTGAAAAGATGATATTACTGAAGCATAACACAGTTCAACAAGTACTTGATATTACATCAAAGCTATTTTCACACTATATTTCTCTAATTTAACATTGTCTCTGTTAATATTTTCAACTTCCTTGTGGCCTAAAACTCACAAATTACCAATTCAAAAACCCTCTCAAAGGCCAAAAATAAAACTGTTTGGAAAAGTAGTGAAATGAAAACATCATTATCAGTTTGATGGGATTTTTGCTATACCTTGACCTTTCTGTTCAAGAGTCTGTCCTAAGCTGAGAAATCATTGGATGGCAAGAATAAAATGAATCAGACGTCCCCGGGCTAAATGGGACTAAAGGGGCTAAACGTCAATTCCATATGACTTATACAGTAACTTTAGCAGTTTCTAGAAATGACATCTGATGAACATATGGGTTCCAATGGGCTTCTATTCTATGGCAACTTTTTCATACTATCCAAACCTTGAAGAAGTGTGTCCAAGAATCTTGTTTACCAGGTAGGTGGTCAAACGTCTTACTCTGAGCAATACCTAAGCTTCTCACAGGATAGGAAACAGTCTTCTTAAAAGCCATCAGACACTTAACTTATGATCATGGGAAAACAAATGCTACATGTAATGACTTCATATCTTACAGAGTGTATCAATTTTTAATAACGTTTATTTTTACTGATTCTTTTAGCTAAAATGGTGTTTGCATAAATGAAACAATTATCAAATTATCATGGCATTTTTATATTCAAAGCAATACCATATATGTATGAAGACATCATGTGAATAACTCTTATCCCTTAGGTTATTGAAATTCTTAATGTTGATTTGCAGAAATTCAGTTAAATTGCAAAAAGCATAATGAAGCAATAATACTGTTGCTACTTCTATAGTGTACTTAGTCTACTGACTTACAAAAGGTGCTGGCTGGATACACTTCAATCATATTCTTGGTTTTTGTGTAACTTCTAGCATCTACTGTACTTGTATCTGTGATCTACTTTAGGCATGAGGAGTAGACTAGGAAGCTCTGTATAATACCAGTACACAATAACAGAATAATTAGCTTCAAACACCTTTCTTCAGTGACTGCATGATATTAATTCATGCATCCTAATACTCACCTACTGAATTACCCAATTTCAAATTCATTTAACATAGACACCTGATGGAACCACTATATCAAGTGAACTGATGGTGGCACCCTCCTCCCCCCACCTTAGCAGCACCTTCTATGACTAGTAGCTACCTGCCATCTACTGCAAATTTTGTCTTCTTTCCTGCATCTTTTAACTTCCTCATGCTTCTCCCCCAGGAACCTTTTATCCATTAAAGTCTCCTGCCAGAACAAAGTTCTCCACTTCTCAAGGTTTTCCTGTCTGGGTCAGATTCATCAGTGTATTTACTGTCACCATGGCTAGTAAGGGTGGTAGTCACTCCACTTAACCACACAACAACTGTGACATTGGCAACAGGTCATATCCTCATTCACATTGGAGTTTTTGCAATACCTCTTCCTTAGTGAATTATTCTGTTTTTTACGCCTAACTATTTTTTTACATGCTGATGCAAACTATATCAGTAATACAAAGAGATTAATAGCATATAAAAGGGTATTTAAGTGTAAAGTGAAATATATGTCACTTTGGCAGAAGTGCTATGAAGCCTCTCATGCCAATGAGAATCTGGGGCAGTATCAAACCAAGAGAGATTTTAAATATGCTAATATGATGATAGTAACACTGAAGAATCTGAACCCTGTTTTTTTTAAGAGTCTTGGACTTCAACCCTTTCTACCCGAGGACATCTTACTTTAGCTTATTCTCACTACTTCCAGACAATCTCATTCACCTTAGGAAAAACCACTTGTACCAAGAGGATTCATGAAGAAAAGGTTAAACCGTAAACCACTCTCCCAGTTTGAAAGGTCTTTCCTAACCTGAATAATTCCTTCGGTTTGGTGTCATACTTTTGAACATATTCTTGGCTCTACCAGATGATTTTATTCAGTTATGAAGTGACTTTTTGTGTTGGAAGGGTTAGATATGGCTTTCCATAACCCCATAAATACAAGTAACCCCCAAAATTTGGAGGCAATAAGATTAAGCCACAAGAAATGCCATACATCACTTGGATTAAATGGAATAAAACTGTCTGGAGATCGTAAGACTGGAATTAAAAAGACATCAACAGACTCAAGGGAATATTGTGATACTGTAGTCAACATACACCAAAGACAGCCCAACCCATTTCATCTTATTTCCCTTTTCTGTATCTTTAATCATAATCCTTCAAACTGCCCTCCCTTAGAAACATATCTCCTCATTTCCCATTTTTCCTCTATTCATACACTCATTTCCACTTTCCAATTAACTAATATTTCCCTGTTCCTTCTCTTTTGTTTATTCTCTTTCCTACCCTTCATAAAAGTTACCATACCTCCCCCTGTCTACTCTTTTCTAAAACACATTCATATTCTAATTCATCTCACTTCCAAATTTCATTTAATTCAACAGTCCTGGAGAAAGATGCCTTCTCACAGCGGCACCTGTACAGCAAAACCCAGCCAAGTTTAGCTAGAGTGACAATTAAGAGATCTCATTTCCTGTGCTCACCTCCAATTCCTTCCTTCCCGGAGATACAAAGAGGGGAATCAGAGTTTGCAACACTATAGTTATTTTTCATTCCATGCCACCTATCTCTTCCTCCACCTTTCACTTTTCTCCTTTTTTCCCCTTCCCAGATTATCTTCCTCTTTATCCCCTCATCCCTTCTTTTAAAACTTTTTGTATCTCCAAACTAAACCCCTTTGAAAACTTTCTGTATTTCCATTCTTCATCTCTTTCTGAATGTTTTCTGATCCTTCCTAAATCCCTCTCTGAATACTGCCCCCCCGTTTCTTGTTTCTCATTCCCCATCTCACTGTATGTATTCTCTGCCCCTTCCCTTGTTTTCCAATCCAAACACGCTCAGAATTTTTTCTGCCCCTTCCGTTCTTCTTCCCAAATCCATTCCCTCTGAATATCTCTGTCCTTTCTTGCTTCAATGTATTTTCCATCTCTTTCTGAACATTCTTTCCTTCCATCCTTCCTTTACAATCCAAGCCCTCTGTGAATTTTCAGTATTCCTTCTATCCTTTCTCCTAAATTCAACCCTTTCCTGAATAATCTCTTTCTTTTCTTGCTTATCTATATTTTCATCTCTTTTTGAATGTCGTTCCTACCTTCCTTCTTAAACCTACCCCTCTGTAGTTATTCTCTGCTCCTTCCTTCATCCCGCTTACAACCAACCCCAACGAAAACTGTATACTCTGCCCCCTCTTATTTATCTGATCTCCTACTCTTTCTGAATAAAGCCTCTTTACTCCTTCTTAATATAACCCCTCTCGGAATTTTCTCAGCCCCTTTCTCCTTGCTCCATCCAACCACTTACCTGGAAGTACTCCTCAAGGCGTTGTCTGAGGGGGTTGGGTATTTGGTGAAAGCGGATGAATTCCTTCACCCGCATGAATTGTGTATGGTAGCGTGCCGTTCCTGCATACAGCCGCTGGATGATTGCCGATACATTACCAAAGATGCTGGCATACATCAGTGCTGTATGGGTGGATCGGAGGTCATATCAGGCAATGCATAGTGTCAGTATATTAACTGAGCTTCCTGAATAAGGTTAAGTTTAACTCTGTACATGCTTAAACCCTTGAATTTGAGTGACGTCCCAATTTATTCTTGCTGCTACCACAAAATCGTAATCACATTAAAAAAAGACAATGACTTACTCATAAAGTATAAGGTCTAAGTATCATTATGCAGTTTCATCAATTAACTTAGTTTACTTTAAATACAATGTTCGTATATTTGGTACAGTATTAACATAGAGAATACTAATATTGGATTGCAAGATTAAAATTACAAATAAACTAATACATATTTGAAATCTGTCTCTTGATAAACTCTTAACACAGGGAATACTAAAACTGGATTACAATAAAAACATGAATAAGCCAATATAACTAAAATACCATAGTTACTTATATAAGAAACATTGTTCCTTCATTCTTTCCTCTTTCTTCTGCCTGTGGGTTACTCTACGATGAGTGACAAGCCAAATGGTTTCCCATACACCAAGAATCCATTTACTATGCTGGAAAGGTAACCAAATAACCAAAGTTTGGCACTTGGTAGCTTAGTGGGTAATTACAGTGCTTCAGTCAGATTGAGCCGGTGAAGGTTTATATCCATGGGGTGGTTGGGGTTTATTGCTCATGTAACACCACTCAGGGATGAGTGAGGCTGGTCACTCTCATCTTAAATGTCAGGACCAACCTGCCTAGCCCAGGGCTCCTACACTCCTCATGGGGCAACGTAGGATTGGATGATGGATGGATGGATGAAACAACAATGCTGAAAACAATATATGTAAAGACAAAATAATAACTGATTCAGAGACTTCAAGTATGTTGAATAAAAAAGTATATCTCACTGCACTGAATGAATAGAAAGGCAGACTAATAGGCCTGAAGTCTGCAGTACCATTCTTCACTTGAATTCAAGCACTTTACAGTTTTAATTGACATGACAATAAGTCATGATGAAATGTAAACCTTCACTTAAAAATACTATTATTCAGGGCAATTTCTAAGAATACATCTAGTCAGTGAGGAAATACAGTTGTTACATACACTAAGGGCCCTTGTACACAATCAGTGGGTATGTGTGCTGTCCAAGCATGCAATTCATCAGTTTTGAAGCACAACAACAGAACATGCTATGAACAGAGAAGCAGGAATGGTGTTTCAGTCCAACACATCAACAAGCCATTTTCCAGTACTTTCCATTTCCATTCTCCAACACCACAGGTACCCACTGTTCATGTGAATGGGCCTTAATATCACACGAAGTACAGTAATCAATATAATTCTACAATACCTTACATCCACATGTATGTAAATAGCTTCAAGCATAAGACACAGGAGAACCACTGAATCAACAATAAAACATCTATGCTACCACAAATTCTACATAAGAAACAATTTCATTACTTCACACTTAAACAGAATGAGAGGCAAATTCAGCATGCAAAATAATCCAAACTCACATCCAAGAAGCATGACAATAATAGTGAACACTTTTTCGCAGTCAGTGTTTGGGGACACATTTCCGAAGCCAACACTGGTGATGGTGCTAAAGGTGAAGTACATGGCTGTGATGTACTTCTCCTGAATGCATCATCCAAAAATGTGGCAAAAGAGAAGAAAAAATAGGGAGAGGTGAAACATTATGTATTTAAAAACTGGGTAACACAAAAAAGAAAATACATTTATAAAAAATA
The DNA here is from genome assembly GCA_018397915.1 of Birgus latro. Classification (NCBI taxonomy): domain Eukaryota; kingdom Metazoa; phylum Arthropoda; class Malacostraca; order Decapoda; family Coenobitidae; genus Birgus; species Birgus latro. The sequence continues at coordinate 184,580 of JAGKTI010000096.1, forward strand.
TATGTTTGAAAAATGGTAATGTATTCTGAATTCATCAACCTAAGATGTGGATAAAAAGGGAGGTGCAATTTTGTATCTTAGGTAACTGAAAAATAGCAATGATGTACTTCTGAATTTATCAACCGAAAATACAATAAAATAGGTGAAACTTTACACTTAAAAAAACTGGATGTTAAAAAAGAAACACGTCAGTACAGTATAATAAAATAATAACTCAGCTGTCCAGCCTTATTTATCGATACTACACAAACCTTAAGACCTACCCTTACAATCAGAGCTACATACTTCACTTCTTCCTTCTTTGCTAATTTGGAATCAAGGACATCAAGGTTAAGACAGAGGAATGTGGTACAGTATTTACAGGTTGGAGCTGTGCAGTATCCACAGTTAAGGCTGCTAGCTAAAATTAAAAAATAAAAATATATCAAATATGAAAAAATAAATGCAATGAAAAGAAGCTCTGAAAATTTTAAAATATAATACTGGAAAAAAAAAACAAAATGTAGTGATGAGAGGCACTTGGCCAGGTGGGGGAAAAAAAAACACACATGCAGAATATGGAACAGTATAATTACACAGAATATAAAGGGGAAAAAAATATCAACTAAATACTGCAAAATAAAATCTATTAAAAATAAACTGCCATGCTCAATACAGGAATCCGAAAATATGACGGTATCAATCAATAATAAAAAATTAAAAAAAATCATAAACAAATATATAAATAAGTAAAATAAATTGATGCCACTATGAAAGTGAATAGCAATGATAATGATAAACAACTGGTAAATGATGCAGAGGTGATGTGGGTGCATGAAAATACAATACAGTATATACCTATCACAAAAATAAAGAATAAATTAAAAACATACTGACACACACAACCTAACTCTCAGCAGTGGCAGTATTTGTTCCTGTGGTGACCAAGGGCAAAAACAATGACATCCGATGGTATTTGGGTCCCTATACTCATTTAACTCTAACGGATCAGATTTTTGTCCTTTTGCAACTTATTTTACCTTGCTCCGGGCTTCTATGCTCCTCTGTGGGGTGACATAGGATTGGATGATGGATGGAATGGAGAAAAAAGGCAAGACTACAGCTCTACATACTTCCCATACCGTAGCACTTCTTCATGACTGGCATCATATTTAAGTGTTAATCCATTTTTACAATTCAACATCCATGATGGAGAGATTGCAATTTTAAGCCATGTTACAGTAAAGGCAGCAAAGCAAATGAAGGCCCCATATTGCAATTTGTACATTACTTTTTTTTTTTTTCTCCCCCACTCTAACTTGGCCCAAAATTACCATCTCTACAGCTTGAATGTTGAGTTGTAAGAAGAGACAGACACTAGGTTATGATACTAGTCATGAAGAAACACTACGTAGTGGATGCAGACCAGCAGTAATGTATTGTTTTTTCTGCCAATAAGCTATGTGAAATAGGTGCCAAAAGGACAAAAATGTGTGCCAGGTTAGAGTAAAATGAGAATAGTACTGAAAAGGAAGGTCACATCTAGCAATAGATACTCCTTGCCGTAGTTTCCACTAACTCTCTTAACTTTACCCCAATCTGGAGGGAAGGCAGGGTCTGATTTTGAAGCTTTGTTAGACTGCAAGAGGAACTGCTGAAGATACTGTTACTTTGTTCAGTCTAGAGAAGCATGAAGATCAATCTGAGACGACACTGCTAAATATGCAGTCTAGAAATGCTTGAGGAACCGTTTGTGATAACATTTCCTTATGCACTCTAGAAAAGCTTTGAACTATCCATAAGGCTTCTTTGCTCAGCATGAAATCCTTGCTATGACTTCCTATCTGTCTGGGATGAGGCAGAGTGTAAGCAAAACTATTCCCATAACTGTACCTCACACCATGCATGGAGAAACAAAATGCACAGGCACTGGTCTGTAGTCCAGGCACTAGGACGAAGCTTCTTTTTTTAATAACCAGTCAGCTAAGAGCAGCTCAAACCAGTCAAAACAAGGCATCTCAAACTTGTCAAAATAGAGCATACCAACCAAACATGCACGAGAGAGAGAGAGAGAGAGAGAGAGAGAGAGAGAGAGAGAGAGAGAAATCCTACCAATCCCCGGATGAAACATATGGTAAAAGGAAGGGCAGGCGGAAGGAAGAAAGGTTTGAACCGCCAGGCTTCTGTGACGATGTGGAGATTCATAGCGCTCTCTCTCTCTCTCTCTCTCTCTCT
>JAGKTI010000097.1:0-29584 GCA_018397915.1 Birgus latro
CACACACACACACAGCTTTCATTTTAAATCCAGAAAATCCTGAAGTGAGGAACAGGTATTTCATCTGGAACAATAATGCAACAAGATTTGCTGGTTGGATAAAAATAATTTTACATATAGCTGACATTGATAATGATTTGTGGTTTCCACTTCCTCATAGGAAAATTACCCAGTATTCTCCGTCGGACACTTCCAAGCAATATGAAAAGAGTGCCAGCCGGAAAAGTACAGCAAAGTTCAACCCAAAGTCCATCCTGCACCGGTTGAAGGAGGAGCCAGAACAGACTCTTGAGGGGAGTGATGACCTCAGACCAAAGATTGACCTCATCAACCAGTACCTCAATGTGAGTTCATTGATGTTAATACATTCTGCTTGGCGATCCTTCCCCTTTGGACTGACATTTTACCTGATTTTAGGTGACTTAGTTTTTAAAAGATGATTGAAGGATGTATCAAACCCCTCCAACAAAAAACTTTCAGCTGAATACTATTTTCAGGATGTAGTGAGAACATAATACCCAAGTGCTTGATGGTATGTTGTTTAATTCTTCCACTGGTACTAGTTTATGTCAGTTGTTGTTCATCAACTCCAGTGTCGGGCCAAGCAGACTCATCAACTGCAGGCAAGCTACTGCCTCAGGAGGGCTGTCCCTTCAATGAACCAATGTTCTCACGTGGCTAACAGCATCACACCACAGTGAAGTGTGGGGAATACTGTGGAGCTTTGGTTCCTGGATGGATGCTGCACAAGAGTAGACTGTAGCACCAGTCAATCAGGGCAGTACTTCCAAGATGGATGGAAAACTGATGACAGAGAGAGCTGGAGCTCCCTTTTCATCAGCCCACGGAACTAGCTTCTGACCATCCTCCTTTGCTGAACTTTTTCAGTGTTTCAGTAACACAGAGAGTGGGTCAGCATGCTCTCGAAAACAAGTTTCTCTAACTTTCAGCACCCAACTACATGCACACTACACACTACACTTCCTTTCAAAATTATAGTAAAAATGGTGTTGAGTAATGTAGCCTAGGAGGTGGGGGGATAAATGCCCCCCCTCCCCCTCGTCTCCCGGTGACGACTCGGTGAGCTGCCTGGAACCACTGTCTGACTCACTCCTTCTTCATTTCTGCAACATTCGCCGCCATTCCTCTAATTTTCTCCCTGTGGAGCACCACCTCTTCTCCTCTAAACCTCACCTTCTCTTCTTAACTGAGACTCACTTGTCTAAGGCAACTGATAGCAGACCCTTTTCTGTATCCTCGTACTTTCTCTATACCCATTTCAAAGCCAAAGGTGGCTGTTGTGTATATGTACGCAACAACTTATCTTGTTCTAGTGTTCCTGAACTTGATTCTTCTGAATTCTCTACTCTCTGGCTTCGGCTTTCCTGTCATTCTCTAAGTATATCTGTACTGTTTACTTATCCCTTAATTCTACTGACTATGAAAAATTCTTCGACTGTCGTACTTTTACGATGGAGCACATTCTATCCGTTTCTCCTTTCTCTGAAATCTCCATTCTAGGAGATTTCAGTGTTCACCACCGCCTTTGGCTCTCCTTTCCTTTCACTGATCCACCTGGTAAGCAAGCCTATATGGTATCCTTAATGACCTAGAGCAGCTTGTACAGCACTCTACCCTTATTCCTGACTGCCTTGGAGAGAGTTCCAACATACTTGACCTCTTCCTTACAACTAATCCTTCTGCTTACACTGTTAATCTTTCCTCTCCGTTGGGCTCCTCCGATCACAGCCTTTTTACCACCCGTCCTATCACTCCAGGGCCTGTGGACCCTCCAAAGAAATGTCGGTTGTGGCACTTTGGAGCTGCTGATTGGTAGGCCCTCTGGGAGTACTTCTTTGATTTTCCCTGGATTGATTATTGCTTACTGTTTCTATCCTTCTGTCTGTGCCTTATTTATTGCTTCCTTTCTGGTTGTTCTATAGTTGCTGTTGTAGACGGCCACTGTTCTAGATCTGTCAACAGTGGTGTTTCTCAGGACTCTGTCCTATCACCAACTCTCTTCTTTTTATTCATCAGTGACCTTCTGAGCTGTACATCTAACCCTATCCACTCATATGTTGATGATTCCCTCTTTCACTTTTCCATTTGGTTCCTGCAACGTCCATCTCAGCAGTTACTTCAACAATCAAGGGATGAGGCTATGGCACACCTAATGTCTGACTTGGCTCGTATCTCTGACTGGAAAAAAATAATCTTGTTATTAATGCATCAGAGACTCACTTCTTACTCCTATCAACCCAACAGAATCTTCCACCGGAATTCCCACTAATGTTTAATAATATACAGCTCAATCCTGCATCATCGTTGAACATACTTGGCGTTTCATTTTCACGGAACTTGGAAATGTCATATTACATCTCTTGTAAAATTTTCTTCCAAGAGATCAGGTGTGCTAAGCCGACTCCGTACCTTCTTTATGCCTGCACAGTTGTTGACTTTATACACAGGTTTTATTCGCCCCTTTGTGGGGAAGCTCCCCACATACAGCTCTACTCAATCGGGTGGAGTGAAAGGCTTTTCGTCTCATTAACTCTCCTCCTCTTACTGGCTCCCTTCAACCTCTGTCTCTTCGCTGCACTGTTGCATCATCATCCCTTTCTTATCACTACTTCAATGGTCACTGCTCCTCTGAACTGTCTGCTCGCATCCCTCCACCTCTAAGACGGGCGCGTAGCACTCGTCTAACGTCAAACTCTCATCCCTTTTCTGTCCAGCTCTCTAATGCAAGAGTTGACCATTATTCCCAGTCCTTCATTTATGCAACAAGTCAACTCTGGAACTGTCACCCTCTGTCTGTATTTCCTACTTCCTATGATCTCCAATCTTTCAAACGCAGTGTGTCTAGGCATCTTGAAATTAATGGATCTTGAATTTGGCTCTCTTTTGTATTGTTCTTGGTTTTTTTCTTGGAAGGAACAGTTTGTGGGCCCTTAGTCTTTGGTTTTTTCTTGGAAGGAACAATTTGTGGGCCTTTAGCCTTTGGTTTCTTCTTTCTTGCATTAAAAAAAAAAGGGGGGGGGGAGATCACCCAGTTAACCGGGGCACCATTGTAGGCTCCATGACCCTGTAATGTAGTTACATGGTTGTCACCCAGCATCATAAATGGATTCTTTTGTTACAAGAAACCATTTGGCTTCTCATTCCGTGCAGAGCCACTTGAAGTGAAAAGAAGAGTAATTAAAAAGAAAAAAATTTAATGGAAAGGGGTGGGAAGGAGAGGGAGAAGTTGGAAGGGAGGAGGTCAGACACAGATACTGACTGAGAAAGGGGAAGGAAGACATAGACAGGTTTGCATCAAGTGGATGGATGGTGATTGCCACTATCTATCACCAGTCTGTGTCAGTGCAATGTTTTTAACTTGTAATGGTATGCATTAGACTTACTGTTAATGAAAGATTTAATAGAAAATGGTAGGGATTCAAGCTTGATTGCCTTTGGAAATGAATTTTTTAACCTTTTGTCCTCATAGGAATTAATAAGTTCTGGAAGAATTATACCTACCCACAATATTGATGATATTTAATGTGGAGATACAACAGTTTTGTCTGACTTTGACCATCCAAGTTGTTGATACTCCACAATAATCACAGTTTCATTATGTGGAAGTTATTCTTTCATTTGAACAGTTCATGGCACTGTAAAATCAAGACACTATTATATGGAATCTGACTTGTTTTCATTCTGATGACAGTTCAAGGCTCTCATGCTGAAGATTGATCCTGATGATGATGACGACTCTGACCTGGACATGCCTAAGAAATCATTCCAGAATGATGCAGCTACCCCCATGAACACAAGGTCCCTTAGGGGCAATCAGGTGGGCTGCCTGTGTATTACATAGTGTTACTTCCCTCTTTGTTTTCACATCAACAAAAACCAGAATTGTGTCCTTTACACACACACACACACACACACCACGCAAAATTGCCTTGGTTCCTTTCTTTACCTTTCTGCCCACACTGGTATGCAAGTGTTGTTATAATGCACAGTACACATCCATCATCATAATGATCCTGATCTTTTTCCCACTTGAGAATGGAGTGAGGTAGGATCCAGAAACAAGGAGAAGAGGGTACAGAAGTGGGAGAACTGCCTACAGCATGCCCAGTAAAATGGACTACACAGTCCTGCATACATCGTTCAATCTTCCCAGATCACTCATATATAACCAGTGCTTAAACATTAATCTGTCTTATGAACCCCTTCACCGTGATGATTCCCTGTGTGTGTGTGTGTATGTATGTGTGTGTGTATGTGTGTGTGTGTGTGTATGTATATATGCATGTATGTGTGTGTTTGTGTGCTTGTCTTCTGTGTCTGTGAATATTCACTTGTTTGTATCTTATTGGATTTGAGTACTATACTCGTATTGTCCTGTAACCAGGATTACAGCTGTCCAACTTTTCTCTGAAAATATGGACTTTTGTAGCATTTGTCACACTTTCATCTCAATAGTTCCATTTAGCTCTGTTTGGAAGACTGTATTTTCTTAAATCAACCAAACATCCTGGCAGCTTAAGTTTATAACCATATCCCCGTCTACTTCCACCTTCCCCTATGATATAAGTATTAGTAGTAACCTTGTTATAGTCTATTTGATTGACCTGTGCACCAGAGATGTATGAGGCAAGTAGGGGGTGTTTGTCTCGCGACTGCCGATTGGCCGCCAATGATGTCATTGAAGTAAATGCAGGCATATACTGTAGTGCAACATGCGAACGTAGGTGTACAACATGAGTGGATATTATAGTGCAACATGTGGACATAGGTGTATACCGTGGGTGGATGTAGTTCAACATGCAGATGTGAGTGTACTCGATGGGTGGATAATTTGCTTCAAACCTCTATCATCGTTTTATGAAACTTTATAATCAAGTCTAATGTTCTTTGATAACAGTTAAATTATACAGCTAATTTTGACCTCTTCAGCTTTGGAAATAATTCCATATTTAATCTGGCTGCTTGTATTGAAGACAATTTAATCATCTTCATCCAGACCTCCTTTCCCACCCTAGGGCAGGGTGGTGGTTGGGGGCGGCCATCATCGACTCACTCAGTGTAGAGATGACAATGATCTCTGCACTGAGTGACAAGCCAAATGGTTTCCTGTGACTAGGAAACCATTTACTACACTGGGTGGTAACCATATAACTGGGGTTTCTGGCAGGGTTAAGTGTCCCCCAGGTTCCCCTATCCAAAATCACTTGAATCATGGCAGTAAGGCGATTTAAAAATTTAAATATATATGTGTAAAAAGAAGAACAGGTGTAGATTTAAATCATCGGCAGCCAAACAGCAGCCGCGATTCAAACACACCCTTCTCACCTCATACGTCCCAGCTGCACAGGTCAATCAAATGAGTATAATACCATGCGTACACTTACAGAGCATTATCATGTCTCCTTTTGCCCTTCATTCTTGCAATGTTTTGGAACCACTCCTCATCCTGCAGTTCTAGTTTGGTATCACTTTAGTAGCCTCTTTGCACACACACACACACACACACACACACACACACACACACACACACACATGTATACTGTATATATTAAGGTAGGGATACCACACATCATCATAACCATCATCATCATCACCACCTTCCAGACGTAGGGCAGGGTGAGGAGTAGCAACATACAGACAGCCTAAGTTTGCCCAGTTCAGTGGGCCATGCTTGCATTCACTCATCATTCAAGCCCACAGAATCCTGGCTTCATCAGATAGACACCCCCAGATTTTCACCATGTATTGTAACATCACATATACCTTTCTGGTAGATACCACACAACTGCAGCATATTTTAATTAGGTCTTACCATTGTCATTGTCAATTTACTTGGCATATCGTCACTGATATGATTAAATGTTGTATCATCATCATCATAATCATTTTGACCTCCCTTCCCACCCTAGGGCAGAGTGAGGAGTAGCACATCTAGACAGTCCAAGTTTGCCCAATCCAGTGGGCCACGCTTCCATTCACTCGTCTTTCAAGCCCCCGGAATCCTGGCTCTATCTGATACACCAAAAACTTCTGTAGCTTCACATAAATATATCCGATAGAGTCAATCCAGATGCTGTCATGTTAAAAGGGGTGCCAAAACCCTGATCATGCACTTCTTCTCACAACATTCATCCAGCCAGCTCAATCTCTTGTAAATTCCCCAGCCTCACCGACTTCCATACCTCTCTTCCTCACACACTCATCCACCATATCCCTCCACCTTCTCCGTGGTCTACCTTGCCTCCTCCCTCCTTCAAATTCGTTCATATATAATTTTTTTCACCACTCGGTTGTTATCAATTCTCTTCACTTGACCATAGCATCTCAGTACACTCTCTTCAGTTTTGGTGTCCACAGACTTCCTCACCTCGGATCTTTCACGAGTCACATTATTTTGCATCCAATCTATTCTCTATACTCCACATACATTCCCCAGCAGTCCCATCTCTACTGCTGTCACTCCTGACTTTTTCTTTTCATGCCACACCATAGGGTCACATCCATATATTCAAGTCGGCACTAACACTCCTTCATGTAAGCCTTGCACAGCTGGAACACTCAAGCCTCAGTTTCTTATCAAGCCCTTCATAGCACCGGCTACTTTCCTTCTTGTGTCACTCTGCTTTCCACTTCTTTTGCACATTTTCCTCTCTTTTGTATCACTGTACCCAGGTATTAGAACTCTTTTGCCATGTCTAGTCTCTCTCCATTCACTGTAACATCACACTGGGAGTCATCTTCTCTCTCTCGATTACCATCATTTTACTCTTTTCTCCATTTACTGTCAAGGCATGATGCTCACAGACATCAGCAAAACTTTTTACTAGTCTACCAAGTTCTTGTCCTGTATTTGCAAGTAGCACTGCATCATCAGAATACAACAAATTTGAGATATTCCATTCATCTCCATAAAGAGAGCTAGACAGGGTGCCAACGAAGTCAGTGGGGGTGTGAAAGATAAAAATGGTAGATTACTAGTGGAGAAGGGAGAAAAAGTAAACAGATGGAGAGAACACTTTAATGAACTGTTGAACATAGAGAATGAAAGTAATGCAAGTATAAGTGGCTGGGGAATGGCAGGGAGAAGGAGGGTTGTGAGAAGAGAGGAAGAAATCACCAGGATGGAAGTGGTGGAAGCAATGAAGAAAGTTAAAATGGGGAAAGCCCCAGGAATTGATGGAGTGTGTGGTGAAATGCTGAAGCATGGGGGAGAGATAGTAATAGAATGGATGTGGAAGGTGTGCAGATCGGCTTGGGAGGAGGGTAGAGTCCCGGAGGATTGGAAGTCAGGTATAATTATTCCTCTGTACAAAGGAAAAGGGGAAAAAGCAGTGTGTGGTAATCATAGGGGCATTTGCCTTCTCAGTGTAGTAGGAAAAATATATGGTTGGATACTTATTGACAGAGTTAGGGAAATTACGGAGGAATTTGTTGGAGAAGAACAAGGAGGTTTTAGGAAGGGAAGAGGTTGTGTAGACCAGATATTCATTCTTAGATCCTTAATGGAAAAGTTTCTAGAGAAGGGCAAGAAGTTGTATGCAGCCTTCATGGATCTGGAGAAAGCATATGACAGGGTGGATAGACAAGGTTTGTGGAAGGTATTAAGAATATATGGAGTGGATGGGAAGTTGTTGAAGGCAGTGAAGAGTATGTATGAGAGTGCTAAGGCTGCAGTGCGTGTGTATGGCAAACTGAGTGAATCTTTCCATTTGAAGGTTGGATTGAAACAACGATGTGTCATGTCTCCATGGTTGTTCAATCTGTACATGGATGGGGTTATAAAAGAGATACAAGGTAGGGCAGTGGATGTTAGAGTGGCCCTAGTGAGGGAGGGCAGTGTTTGGAAACTCACTGTACTGTTGTTTGCAGATGATACTGTGTTGTTGAGCGAAGACGATGGGGAGCTGCAAGGCTTTGTAGATGAGTTTGGGAGAGTGTGTAAGAAACGGAATCTAAAGGTGAATGTAGGGAAGAGTAAAGTGATGGTCTTCGAGAGAAGTGAAGCCAGTGATTGTACAGTGAAATTGGATGGGAAGGATATGGAGAATGTTAGTGAATTTAAGTACCTTGGCAATGTGATGAGTAAGGATGGAAGTCTGGAGGGTGAAGTGCTTGAAAGGGTGCAGCAGGGGAGGAAGGTTGCTGGTTCGTTGAAAGCAGTGATAAGAAACAGGGAGGTGAGAATGGAAGTGAAAAAGTTGTTACATGACAGTATTGTGATACCAACTCTGACATATGGAAATGAAGCTGGGGCCCTGTTGGAAGGACAGAAGTCAAGAGTGAGAGCAGTGGAAATGAGTTATTTTAGAGGAGCATGTGGAGTCACATGGAGAGACAGACTAACAAATGAGGAAGTGAAGGAGCGTTGTGGTGTGGTTGTGGACGTGATGGTGTAAGGGCGAATATTTTGAAGTTCCCTCAAAAATGAAGATATCATATAAATGAAGATGATTTAATCTATCTAAAACCCAGTGCTTCACCACCACCAGTGTAAGGGAGCAAATTTAGATACCAAATAAATTTATTAGATTTTTACTGATTACTACCGAGGAAGAGATCCTAGAATTTTTTAAGGAAGGCCTCGTTGATTTATGACCACTAGGAAGATATACCAAGATGTAGAAGTAGAAAAAAAAGTAGGCTGCCACCACCCAGCGTTTGCCAGGATAGAAATTATTAGTCCCGTTACAGTGAAAAGTGGGGCACTGAGGTCTAGAGACAGTAATCAGGGTAGCGTTAGTGTATTAGAGGGCGTGAATCCTATAGATAGTAACATACCTTGCGGGCCACTCGATCTCACAATCAAACTTCCCAGAGGAATGTAGATTAAACACATAAGAATAATGATTATCTATGATTTACTAACCTTAACATACATTAAATAAAATTAACCCTCGAACAATAGAAACAAGTACGCAGATTATACTTCAGTCTCTGATTCCTCCAGAATAACTGGGATAATAATGTTCTCTTCTCCACAAGAAGTAAATCAAGCTGTCTCACATATCACGGTACAAAGCTTATTAATCGTGTGAACACCACCACTGATAAGATCCTTGGGCTATTACACTCAACAAGATGTTGAAAATACTCCACACATATGAATTATATGCCCGATCAATAATTTACATACATTAATTATACATATAACTTGATCTCTTAACCTAACACAGTATACACACATAAAGAGAAACGAATAATTCAAATTCTGGCGTGACTTGCATTTCCACGGTCTCTAACAAACTTGCGGCTCTAATTCCCGGGGTCATAACTTATCACCAAAGATTACTCTAGATTTAGTATATTCACCTTAATTTTCCAATGGTCTACATAAATTAATATAATTATATATATATGATCGGTTGCACAAGAATGATTCTATTTAATTTTCAAAGCGATTGTAGTACCCTGTACGTTAGGAAATACGTCTTCATAAACCACACTCGCTTTTATCTAGAATACTTCACTTTAGAAGAAAAGACTTTCCCAAATGGACCATACAAATACTTAATCGACCACAATACAGAAAGAAATGAACAAGGGGGGGGAATTGTGTATGGGCTCTGGCAAGTAGCACCGCGTGGCTCCTACGAGGACCGTAACTAGAGGCCTCGACATTACACCCGCAATCTGTGGACACCGTGCTCTCTCAACTCGGTCATAAAAAGAAATTGGGGAATATTATCAGTCAACTTACTTTATATGTATATATATATATATAGAAGAACAATTATTGAGACAAAAAGGGGGGAACAAGAAACAAACTCTGACCGACCTGTGGACACCGTGCTCTTTCAACTCGAAGTGACTGTCCCCGACAAGATTGCTCGTGCTCACTTGCTGTGGTCCCAGCACCGGAACTGGCTTCGACATATTACTCTTCAGTTTACTTACTTTAACAATCATCAAGGAACTTGCAACAAGGAATTCACTTTCGCCTTACTTAGACAAACTGACTTACGATGTTTAAAATTTTGTGGCAGTCATATGGGTCTGACAGTTTTTTACCGAAGCCTAAACTCACGAGTTTTATCTAATCGTAACCATGTGTCGCAGTTGTCCGGCCTACGTGACTTGGCGCCAGTGAAAAATAAATAAATTTCGCGGCTACAAATGACTATAATCAATAATCAGACTTTACCAAAGCTCAAATACATTATTATATAGTACAAAAAGATGATAATACCAAACCTAACTACAAAATTCTGAATTCAAAGTGTAAATACAAACTATCGGGAATTTTAATTTCAAATTAACTTTCTTTGCCTCTTTATCAAAAACAGATCATGTTTTTGCACTTCCATCTCGCTCCATACGGTCTTACCTATTAATAATATTTCACTCTTGCTATACATTAACTAGGAACAAGCCCAAATATGAATTTTGATGACCATTTCCTATACATTGCATCAATTAAACAGGGGTCCAGGACTACACTTACACTACACTTACACTAATTTAAACTACACTTATATTACTCTTATACTAACTTATACTACACTTATACTATACTTATACTAACTTATATGACACTTATACTAACCTTAAAATTACGGCATTACAATGGGAAGCGTTAGGAGAAACACGTTAAGGTGGTTTGGGCATGTGGAGAGGATGGAGAGTGAAAGACTGACGAGGAGAGTGTATGTGAGTGAGGTGGAGGGGGCGAGAGGGAGGGGGAGGCTGAGGATGACATGGAGGGATGGAGTGGAGAGGTATATGAGAGAGGGGTGCGTGAGTTGGGAGCGTGGTAGTGAATTGGTGGGGGACAGAGTGACATGGAGGCGATTTGTTTGTGGCCACCCTGTGCGGGATTGAGGCGTCTGGCAATAGATAGATAGATAGACCTCATCCATATATGTATTAAACAACCTTGGGGACATTACATGGCCTTATCACACGCCCACATTGATCGTGAGCCATTCACTTAGATGCTCATTCACCTTTACACATGCCTCATTACTTTCATGAAAACCTCTGATGACATCCAGCAGCTTACCATATACATCGTAAATATGCAAAACCTTCCACGATCCTTCTCTGTCTACTTTGTCGCATGCGTTTTCCAGATTCATTAATGCCATGAACACCATATAGTCCTTTTCACAAGCCTTCTCTGCTATGTGTCTTACTGCAAATATTTGATCCACACATCCTCCGCCACTCCTAAAGCCACCCTGTTCATTACTCATTAGGACCTCTGATATCTCTCTTGCTTTCTCTTTAACCCCTTCATACGCGATGATGCTTTAGGCATCATTAGGGTCTTTCCTCGTAAATACACAGTGATGACTTTAGCATAAAAAAACCATAAAATATTTGGGGGGAAAAAAAAAAGTTTTTGGTCGATTTGCATAATTTTTTGTGGCGTCATAGCTTGCCCGGCTCACGTCAAAAAGTAATGATTTGGCAACAGTGGGTCCCGATACCAGCATTAGTGCATACAGGTTGTTTAGTACCAAACTAGCTGTTAATGGGGGAGGAGTACATAGTCCCGTGTTACTTTAAATCCACTCCCACGTCATGGCAGCGTGGCATATTTCACTATGCCATTGGTGCTTATGTAGAGTTTTAGGGCTCTATTTTGATTAGATTTGGTGTTTGCAAAAGGAAATTTAGGTGTTTATGAAGCATTTGTGGCAGTTATCAGCCGTTAGGCCAATGAAGATTGTGTTACTGTTTCTAACCCTGGCCCCAGAACAACACTGCCTCTATTCTGCACCAAATTTGAGTATTCACCTATAAAAAGAGTGACAGTGAATCATTTGAATATTGTTTCCAATACCCAGCATGCAAGGAAATAGTGAAACTGTGCTTTAGGTTAGAGGGAGGCAGGAAACAGCCCCATAATCACGAAATGGCTTGAATACACCGTAGTTTTTTGCATTTTTCTTGAAAACTATGGTGCATATGAGAAAGCCCATAAAATTTTGCATAAGATGGTGAACTAAAAACATAGCACTGCTGAGAAAAGTTTTTCACTAGAGCTCCATGAATAAAATCTTTGTTCTCTGTCGGAACAAGGTTTTACTTTTTCACTTATTACTTGAAAACCACATGTTGTATCAAAATGCCACCTATCCCATTGGAAAACTAATAAAATTCTTTTCCAAATGATGGTATAACATGTAGAGATGTCAGTAAACATTCGAGCTATGATGTTGGGAAGTAAGATGAACGTTCCCGAATGTTTATTCGCACTGCCCTAATGTACGTACATTTTTTTTAAATAATGTAGAACAAACATCAGCTAATAGGAATATGTAGGTTTTGTGGCAAAATAAATATGTTTAGGTGGCAAAAATAAGCGGAGAATACACTTTTTTGTAGCGCTTGATGGGTGGGGGTGGGGGGAAAGCGGCGATGTGTCATGGAACACGAAACATATTGCAACTTATCATGAATGAAAGGATTAATAATTCTTCCTTTTACCTTCCCTACAACACTCAATAAACTTATGCCACGATAATTCTTGCACTCACTTCACTCACCTTTATTTTTGTAGAGGGGTACAATCACAACCTTTTTCCACTCTGCTGGCACAATTTTACTCATCCATGCCTTCTTATATACCTCCGACTAGCACTTCATTCTGCTTTCTCCATTACACATCATCATCTTTGCATACATCTCATCAACTTTAGCTGCTTTCCCATTTTTCAGTCGCTTCACAGTGTTATTCACCTGTGTGAGTGTCATGTTTCCTTGCCCTGCTTTCCTTCTCTGCACACCCCCAAAGCCAATCATGTTTACAGCGGCTCTGCTATCTCTATACCAATTCATCAGGCTTTCAAAATATTCTTTCCATCTGGTCTTTACCTCATCCGCATGGGTTAATAATGTACCACTTACATCTTTTACACTTTCACATTTGTTTCAGCTGTCACTTCTACATTTCTGCACTTCTTTCCATGCTAACTTCCTAATTTCAGAGTAATTTGCATTAATTTTTCTTCTTAGATCATCATTTACCTCCTTTTTCCTTTACACTAGTCCCTTTACATGCTTCTTGTTCTCAATATATTCTGTTCTTGTTTCAGTTGAACCCCTGTCCTTTAACCACTCTAGCCACTTCTCTATCTTTTCCACCACTGCTCTCTTAACCTCTTCATCCCACCACACCATACTTTTCTTCTTTGTTGTTACTAATGCTACACCACGCACCGCTTTAGCATTCCTAATTATTTAATCCCTATTTTTTAAATATTTTTTTTGTGTCCAACTCTGGGCATAGGCTTCACAGCCTGCTATCAAGGCCCAGTCGTCCTCCTACAATCTACATGTCACCACTTCGGTGCTTAACACCCACCGTCCATATTGAATACATGCTAGGGCTGTCTCATACAGGACTTGTGTATTGGTATTAGCAGGGTCATTTTTACGACATGTCGGCGGGTCTTCTGGTAGATCAGTAAAGCCTGATTTAATGAAATTCAAATCCTTAAACTGTTCCCTGCACCAACAAGGATTCGAACCTGGGTCCCACGGGACCGCAAGCCAACTCTCTACCGATCGAGCTACCACCTCCCGCATTCCCCAAGCTGTCTAGATCCATTTCACTCCAGTTCACTGATTCCAACCCCTCCTCTACTTTGGTCCTGTATTCATATGCCATTTCTTTGATCCTCAGCTTCTCGACTTTCAGTCTTTCTCCCTGACTTCTCCTTTCTCTCCTGGTCCACCTTACTCCTTTCAGCTTCATCTTGTACACCACAGTCATATGATTCTCTTGTTAAGAGATTGTATGCTTTGCTGGTTTTCTTATTTATATGCTTCTCTAGTGATAATCCTTGCTGTATTAGTACACTCAAATCTTTCTCATGTGTTTTCTTGGCAGTCTATTCCATCCCCATTTTATATTCCCTATTTGTTCTTCTCTTGGTTACTTACACTCACATGACACTTTATGCTTACTCACATGGCACTAGTGTTGAATTCAGTCTTCCATCCCTGTCTTCATCTGTTTAGTTGATTTAGATCCTTCTGCAGCTCTCTACAGCCTGTCTCATGTATAATAACCTTCCTTCCCTCCTATATTTTATTTCTAAATCATGATGTGTCATGTCGTACTCTTGTCAGTGGCTTTCCGGAAGTCCAAATAAATACAATATACCTACCAATCTCTCTCCTGCAGCTTATTGATAACATCATCATCATCATCTGGACCTCTTTTCACACCTTAGGGCAGGTTGAGGACCTTAGGGCAGGGTTCTTAGTAAGTTTGTGACACATGAAGCACTTTCTCTAAAGCTAAATTGCTTCAAGATAATTACCTTGTTTTCTTTAAGTATGCCATCCATCTCTTCCTGGTGAATTTTTTGCACAGTTTACATATGATGCTAGTGAATGACACTGGTCTATAGTTTAATGGTCTTCTCTCACTCTTATTTATTTGTACTGCATTTGCCCTTCCAGTCTAGGCAGATCTCCCTCTTTTACAGAACACTTAATTATGTGCATTGGTTTAACTAATTCATCAGCATGTTCTCTGGTTACCCAACCCAAGTGTCCCCCAGAATCCCCTATCTAAAATCACTTAATCATGGCAAATGTTTTGGAGAACCTGCCCAGGGCTCCAACCAAATGGGCAGATTCGCATGGGAATGTGGAATGTGAGAGGCGTGAATGAGGAGAGCAAGAGGTTGGAGGTGATGAATGTGTTCAAGAGTGCGAGATATGTCGTGATAGCTTTTTGTGAAACAAAGGTGAAGGGGTGTGAAGTGGAGTGGGAGGGTGTAAATTGTGTGAGGTCATGCATGAATGGGCGAGGAAGATGCAAGGAAAAAGTGGCCTTGTTGATTAATGAAGTGTGGCAGAGTGGAATGAGAGATTACAAATGTGTCAGCTTGAGATGTATGTATCTATGTCAAGTTCAAGTTTGAGAAGGTGAAAGTGGTGGTGATTGTAGTGTATGCAATGTGTGATGACAGGAGTGGGAAAGAGAAAGATGGGTTTTGGGATGAGCTGGATGAAGCATTGGGAGATATGCCCAGAAGCTGTAAAGTGATCGTAATGGGTAATATGAATTGAAGAGTAGGCACTGGTCCTGAGGATTATATAATGGGTTGTAATAGAGTACTAGATGAAAATGATAATGGGAAGAAACTGAAGGGTATGTGTCAGGAAAGGAGGTTTTGCATTTGTAACTCGTACAGTATCTCAGACAAAAAGATGCACATAAATATACATCGTATGGCGGGAACAGGGATCGTGTTGAAAGGAGCCCGATTGATTACGTGCTCGTGGAGAGTTTGATACTGGGAATGGTTGCTGATATGAGGGCCATGAGAGGACAATGTGGATATCTGTCAGATCATATGATTGTGGTATGCAAGATCAAGCTGAGAGGAGTGAGGTGAACCAGGAGAGAGAGGAGCAGTCAGGGAGAAAGACTGAAAATTGAGAAGCTGAGTGTCAAAGAAATGGCAGAGGAACACCGGAAGGTGGGGAGGAGTTGGAATCAGTGAATTGGAATGAAATGGATGTGGACAACCTGTGGATTGCATATAGGGATTGATTAGTTAGGAATGCTAAAGCGGTGTGTGGTGTGGCAAGAGTAAGCGTAAAGAATAAAGGTACGACATGGTGGGATTAAGAAGTTAAGAGAGCAGTAGAGGAATAGAGAAAGAAGTGGCTTGAGTGGTTACAGGACAGGGGGTTCAATTGAAATATGAAATGAATATATTGAGTGCAAGAAGCATCTAAAGAGGCTAAGGAAGAGGAAAAGGAGGAAGTAAATGATGATCTAGGAAGAAAAATGAATGCAAATTACCCTGAAAATGGGAAGTTAGTCTGGAAAGAAGTGTGGAATGTAGAAGTGACAGCAGAAAGAAATTTGAAAGTGCGAAGGATGTAAGTGGTAGATTATTAACACATGGGGATGAAGTAAGGACCAGATGGAAAGAATATTTTGAAAGCCTGATGAATGGGAATAGAGAGAGCAGAGCCACTGTAAACATAGTTGGCTTTGGGGGTGTGTAGATACAGTATGCGGTGCCAGGAAACATGACATTCGCATAGGTGAAAAACGCTGTGAAACGGCTGAAAAATGGGAAGGCAGCTGGAGTTAATAGGTGTAGGCTGTGCAGAGATGATTAAGTGTAATGGAGAGAGTGGAATTAAGTCCTTGTTGGAGATATGTAAGAAGGCATGGATGAGTGAAACTGAGCCAGCAAAGTGGAAAGAGGGTGTGATAGTACCTCTGTACCAAAATAAAGATGAGTGAAGTGAGTGCAAGAATTATCGTGGCATTAATTGACGAATGAAGAAGTGATGGAATGTTGTGAGGTGGGTGTGGATGTGGTTGAGGAGATTAGGAGAAGTACACTGAGGTGGTTTGGACATGCAGAGAGAATGGAGATTTAAAGACTGACTAAGAGGGTGAATGTAGGTGAGGTTGAGGGAGGGAGAGGGAGGAGAAGACTGAGGATGAGGTTCAGGGAGGGAGTTGAGATCTACATGAGGGAGGGAGGAATGAGTTGAGGGGAGGGTAGTCAAATGGTGGGTGACAGAGCGACTTGGAGGCATTTTGTCTGCGGCCATTATTTCCAGGATTAGGCTGTAGATAGATAGATAGATAAGTTTATTGAGTTGTAGGGAAGGTAAATGGATGAATTCATATAGATAGTAAGAGAGATATCAGCAATACTAGTGAGTGATGAACAGGGTGGCTTTAGTAATGGCAGAGGATGTGTGGATCAAATATTTGCAGTAAGTCAGATAATGAAGAAGGCTTTTGAGAAGGACTATAAGGTGTTTATGACATTCATGGATCTGGAAAAAGCATACAACTAAGTAGCCAGAGAAGGATTGTGGAAGGTTTTATGCATGTACAGTGTAGATGGTAAGCTGCTAGGTGCCGTCAAGAGTTTTTATGATGGTAGCGAAGCATGGGTAAGGGTAAATGGGCATCCAAGTGAATGGTTCACGATTGGTGTGGGCATGCGACAAGGTTGTATGATGTCCCAGTGGTTGTTTGATATATACGTGGATGGGTTAATGAGAGAAGTAAAAACACAACTATTCGAGAGAGGGATGGTGTTGATAATGAATGGTGGCAGATTGAATATCTCAAATTTGTTGTATGCTGATGGTGCAGTACTACTTGCAAATAAAGTAAAAGAACTTATTAGACTAGTGCAGAGTTTTGCTGATGGCTGTGAGTGCCATGCCTTGAGAGTAAATGTAGAAAAGAGTAAAGTGATGGTTATTGAGAGGGAAGGTGACTGCCAGTGTGATGTTACAGTGAATGGAGAGAGACCGGAATTGGTGAGAGAGTTCAGGTACCTGGGTACAGTGATACAAAAGAGAGGAAAATGTGCAAAAGAAGTGGAAAGTGGAGTGATGCCAGGAAGGAAAGTAACTGGTGCTATGAAGGCCTTGATAAGAAGCAGAGTCTTGAGTGTTGCAGCTGCACGAAGCTTACATGAAGGTGTGTTAATGTCAACTGTAACATATGGATATGAGACTGTGGTGTGGCATGAAAATGTAAAGTCAGGAGTGAGAGCAGTGGAGATGGAATGTATGTGGAGCAGAGAGTGGATAGGATATGAAATAATGTGATTCGTGAAAGATGTGGAGTGAGGAATTGAAGAGAGAGTACTGAGATGGTATGGTCATATTGAGAGAATGGATAATAATAGAGTGGTGAAATAGGTATATCTGAGTGAATTTGTTGGACAGAGGAGGCGAGGTAGGCCAAGTAGAAGGTGGAGGGGTATGGTGGATGAGTGTGTGAGGAAGAGAGGTTATGGAAGTTGGTGAGGCTAGGGGACTGATAAGAGACTGAGCTAGCTGGATGAATGTTGTGAGAAGTGCATGATCAGGGATTTGTCACCCCTTTTTAACATGACAGTGTCCGGAGTGATTCTATTGGATATGTTTGTATGGAGCTACAGAATGTAGTGAAAGTTTTTGGCATATCAGATAGAGCTAGGATTCCGGGACCTTGAGTGATTAGTGAATGGAAGCATGGCCCATCGGATTGGGCATATTTGGACTGTCTGGACGTTGTTACTCCTCACCCTGCCCTAGTGTGGGAAAGGAGGTCCAGATGATGATGGTGAAGATGATGATCATTGTCATCATCATGACATTTTTTTTCTGTCAGCTGCTTCTCTCACTGTTGTTTCCCTCTTTCTCATAATGTTTAACACTCCTGCATTAATATGTGCTTTTTCCCCTCTCTCACCAATTTCTCCTTTGTTCTCTTCCATTTGTCTGTTATATATCTTTTCCATGTGGTTGATGTGTTTTCTTTGTTAGCCTGCCAAGCATTTGGCATATCCTTAATATGTGTTTCTACCTTTTCGTTTTTACCATGACATTCTTATGTGCGTCTCTTTAATATTTCATTTTCTTGTTGCTGTGCATGATCTTTGCATTTTTTCAGTTCTTCCGCCACTGATATTTTACCCTCATCATTTCTCTGTCTCATCTAATTTATTTTCTATGTCACTTTATTATTGTGATGTCAGAAATATTCTCTCCTATAGCAAAAACTTCATTACATTTCTTTTCCAATGTTTCAGATGTTGCCAAAAATTTTGTGCTACACTGTTTCTTTGTAACTCCTCTTCTAAACTTTCAGTCTTAGCTATTACATCTTCATGGCAAACATCACTTACCTTGCAGTCTCACTTCTCACCTTTTTTCACATGGGTGTCAAAGCCTTCAGACTCTGTAGGTGATGCCAGGCTTTTGGGATTATTTAATCTTATTTTTGGCCAAGTTCCGTCATGTTTGGGGCCCAGAGTCAAACACACTGCCATTTTCACATGTAAACAATGGCCATTGTGGTTAAAGATCTAAAAATGTTCTTCTTATAAATTAAATGACTATTTCTTTCCTCCTAATATTGACTCTGTACTATAGTTATTGCATGGAAACAAGAATAATTTAAGTTGTACACCCTCTTTACAAGATAGTGGATGTTTTCACCACATTTGTTCGCCATGTCCTCCTCACTCAGGTCCTCATTTGTATTTGTGTGCACATGCACACATGCATGCATGTGTGTTTTCTTCATGACATTAGATGACTGTTCATCATTGCAAGTCTGTGTCTTAATGAAGGGTGGTGGTATACTGTATATTATGATAATGATGGAGTGGTACAAGATTCACATATAGTTGTAGTATGTGGAGAAAAAGAGGTACAGATATTGCATGTGAATCCCTACTATTTTGTGCTGGATATCAATGGTAAGACTCAAGGTTTTATTCACTGACATATGATTGTTTAGTGTAGTGGAAAAGTGATTCATTGTTGTATCTATTCATGCATGGAGCCATAGTTGCATGGGTTTATGTGATAATGTAAATAAATGACTGATACAGGAGCTTGCCTGCCAACAGCTCAGTAAATTGGTAAGCATTTCTTTTTTTGGACCTACCATGGTTTTGATGTGGTGTTACTTTTTCTCTTGTCATGTGGTGATATCTGTTCAGTAGTTTGCATGCAAGGATGTGTCATATTTATTATTCATTACTCTAGTTTGATTTAGACAAGGTATAAATATGTGATTTGGAGACAGGCAAATAAAAGCATAATACTAAAGAGAATGGAGGCTTTTTCAAGTAATGCATGATACAACTGAGGAGAGATTACATAGAGGGTAAGGCATGTGGAAAGGATGGATATGAATAGAATTGTTTGTTGATTTCTCGAGTTCATTCGGGCCAGAACCCAGTGGACTACAGGCAGAAGTTGCTTTTCTGCAGTCCACCATCCTGAACTGAAGGATGATTATTTAATTGGGTAGCAGAGCCATCATGTTTTATTGGTGCCACTGCATGAAGGTGTTTCTCTCCAGCACCTATATGGAAGTTATTACTTAATCCTGATCTGTATGGCTGGACAGACCCACTGACCATGAGGAAGCAGTTTCCTGTGGTAGACAACACTTTGCCAGGACCAGAACAGGGTCTATCCACATGGCAAGGTGCAAGAAAAAAGAAGCATAGTCCCCAAGAAGATGAATTGTGTATAGGGGATATGTATGAGTGGTAGTCTCAGTCGAGACTTTCATTACTTAGTAAATATGGTTGGAGTTCCCTCCCTTGGAGGGTTATGCAAGGCCAGCTACTGGACCTTGGCCCCATGTTATTCCCATAGTAGTCTTTCAAAGACAGTGTTAACACCCACTGTGGGCTGACAGGTTATACCTTGCCCAAAGGTGACCATCTTTCCTGAGCTGGATACATGCTCCTGCTGCATACCCTAACCTAAAAGATGGTGAAAAGGGTATATGTGTGTAATTTGTAGAGGGGAATAGGCACTGAAGACCAATAGGATAAGCTGGATATACAGTCCTTCCTCCCAGAATGTGCCTATATGGGCGGCATAGGCACTCGCTTACTAGGAATTCGCTTACTAGGAATACATAAACTAATGGGAAATTAACATATGGGCAGCACCCCCCCACTGTCAGTGACCTTTTTGACCCGTTTGAGGGAAAATAAGACATATACAGTACAGTAGGATCTCACCAATAATGTCTGATTGGTGCCAGAAAATGGCACCAAATAGGCGTGGAGGTGGAGGGGGAGGCAGCTGGTGAGTCAGGTGGAGCAGTGAAGGTGGAGGCGACAGCTGGGGGTGAGTCAGGGGAGGTGGTGAGGGGAGGATCCTCCATCTCCTTCTCACTACTGCTCACATTTTTGGCAATTTCCTTCACCTCTTCTTATTTGTCTGTTTCATTCCTTATCTTGTAATTTCCATAACAAGATGAGGAATGAAACAGACAAACAAGAAGAGGTGAAGGAAATTGCCGAAAATGTGAGAAGTAGCGAGGAGGAGATGGAGGATCCTCCCCTCACCATCTCCCCTGACTCGCCCCCCGCCGTCCCCTCCACCTCTGTTGGTTTGTAGTATAACAACTTGGTATTTGTGAAATAACAGTTATTCATGTGAATCCAAACTATATTATAGAAACGGGTGATGAGGGTGGCGCGTAGTGGAGAGGCAGGTAGCGCACTCGGGGTTCACAGAAGAAAACACTGGTTTTTCTCATGGCGCCTCGCGTCGTCTGAGTGTGACTTGCATATTTTGGTGATTAACTTACAAAAATAATTAAAAATGTTTGAAAATGGGTCCTAGGTTTCATGCACTCGGAGCTCGGTTACCGTATTTAGCGGCATATTAGACACTGCAGTGTGAAAGACGCGCCCTAATTCTGGAAGGGCAGTTCTAAGAAAAAAAGTTTGTCGACCAAGACTACAGAAAGGTTGCTTGATATGAGTATTTTTTTACTAAAATACACACTCACCTTTCAGAATCTCTACTCAGTACTGTATATCTGACTTTGGTTTCTTTATTTTTATGTAAGAGAAGGGTACAAGACATGAAAAACAACCCCTTCCTTACATGTTACTGCATTCCATGACATCATCTTAATATTTTATGATGTCCACCTTTCAGAATCTCTATTCAGTACTGTATATGTTTGGTGTCTATTTTTATGTAAAAGAAGGGTACAAGACAAGAAAACAAACAAATGACCCCTTCCTTACAAAAAGATGCTTCGTACTATGACACCATCTTAACATTACCAGTTTGTTTACGAAGTGAAGTCCTTATGTACAATAACTTGAGACGTGATGTTCATGTCCATTAAAGTACAGTAAATATGAATCAGTATATAGAAGTAACTATTATTTTTCAGGGGGGGGGGACATTAATTCATTTAAGAAAATTCACAGGCCATTAAATGAAGGAAAAGATTACTGGTATATCTCCAAATCAGATGCCTGCATGTTTTCAAATGCCAGCTTGTACTGAATATTATAATCACAGACAACACAAACAAATTTTAAAAAATCAGTTACAAGGAACGTTTACAGCATTTTATTTACCCTAAAAAAAACCCATACTAGTCAGATTCGTGCCCCACACCTCCGGTGTTAAGGTATACTGTAACTTATTCCTATTGTCTCATTACCTGCAGACAACACATTCACTTCCTAAACTGAATATCCTTAAACCAACCAAATGAAACACGACACGAGTCTTTTATGCTCAGCAAACATACTGAACACGGTGTTGTTTCCATCACTAAAGATGCACTCTCACTAACCTCTGAATACCTCCACAATAATAATAATAAAATAAATACAGCACTTGTATACACACACTAAACAAAATGCAAATTAAAATGTTTTACAACTGAAGTTCAATATCGAATTTAGTACATTTAAACATCCATTGTTATGCCTTCGTATTCATAACACTGCTGTCTCCCAGTTGCAGCCCCATTATCATAAAGCAGAACATAATTCTGCACTGTAAATGCCAAGGTAAATATCAGATAGAGAACTAGATAAATAAAATTATAGATAGATAACATCGAGACATTCATTCTACCACCCAACTCCCCTACACACAATACTTATTAAACGTTATACAAAATATATGTCCCTACCTCCATTTACTGCCAGTTTCAGCCGAAAGGTTAGGTGAGTGAGGAAGAGCCTTCTTATCCTGTTTTATTCTAACAGTTTAGTCAAAGAAGCTGCCAAACATGAGCTAACCAGCCTACTGCAATTATGGTATTCTCTTATTAATCCTAATGCAAACGTTTTTATTAAGTACAAGCGATTAACGAAACTTTTCAAACTAGGGGCAATTGATTCAGCCCACACTAACCCCTTCAGTGCATGATGTTTCCTGAAATGAATAAAACCATCTGGCTAGCATGAATAAAGTACCCTACAAAATATGGGTTGAAGGGCTATGATAAGTGGTTTATCACTGTGGCCCTACCTGAACTTTTCCCACTCCTCCCTTATTAAGTACACCCACTCTACACTCACACCCACACCCACACATACACACGTTGGGGTCCATTCACTTTCGCAGATTATGATAGCTTTTTGCTAGCGCAGCAATGAGGCAGAGGGCGAACATATCGATCACTCTCATCAGCAGTGAGGCAGAGAGGGTGAACGGGATCGACTTCTCTTATCGCTTTGTCAGCTGTGAATACAACAAAAATGGCAGATGCTGCTATGAATGCCCATCTGGCACAGCTAATTTCAAATATAGTATTATCTACTCAGTAGATTTTATCCCATTTTCATAACATAGTACTTTAAGTGGCTGATCCCTGATTCAACGCAGCTGAAGTACGCCAATCACTGCTGAAAAACACAGTGTAGCTGTAATTTCATGCAGTACTGTTTAATATCACAATTAATTTTCCTGTTTTTCTTGACCAGTAATATAAGACTGTTTCCTTTTACAATGCTGTAGTCTTGAATGAAACAAAATACCAGTGTGAGAAGCCAGGCTAAAGCCTAACACGGGGTGATTGAATTTCCATATCGCTATGCTCTAAATTGCTAAACCGGTAATAATGCTGTAATTTCAGGAAGTATTATTTAATATTGCAACTGTTTTTCCCATTTTTCACTAACAGTAATAGAAGACTGCTTCCTTCTATGATACTCTTATATCAAATGAAACAAAATATCAGTAAGAGAAGCCAGCCTAACAAGGGTTATTGAATTTCCACATGAGACAGACATCTGTTACAATGACTCAAAAGTCTTTCTAGCCAACATCTCCAATATGATTCCCTTGCTAGTTAGTGAGTGGATGGCAAGTGAAGTGATCATGATTGCCTTTCTGAAGGTTAGCAAGGAGTTCACAAGTGATTATTTTCTGAGAGTAGGGGGAACGCTAGGTGCTACACTGCTATTTGCTAAACTAGTAAAATGCTGTAATTTCAGACAGTTGTTTAATGTTGCAATTGTTTTTCCCATTTTTCACTAACGGTAATATAAAACTGTTTCCTTCTATGATATTCTTGTCTCGAATGAAATAAAATATCAGTAAGAGAAGCCAGCCTAACAAGGGTTATTGAATTTCCATATGAGACAGACGTCTGTTACAATGACTCAAAACGCATGCTAACCAACATCTTCAGTATGATTCCCTTACTAGTTACTGATTAGATGGCAAGCAAAGTGATCATGACTGCATTTCAGAAGGTTAGCAGGGTTCACCAGTGATCATGTTAGCCTGTTGGACATAAATTGCTAAACTTCTATACTGCTAAACCCCCAGACCATCACATGGCCAGTTGTATACAAACCCTGAATCTTCTGTTCATGAAGTTGGGTGTTTCTAATCATAAAATCTGAGTATATACACAAGTGAATGTAACTTTTTACAATAAATGAAAGGCCTTTATACTCTAGAAAAGACTGCCAAGCAGTGAGATGATATCTGTATGAGAAATTCTTCTAATCGGATATTTGAAGGTAATTTTGAGACAAAAAATGTGTCTTATACCCCACAAAATACTGTACTTGGGTGAAGGACTGTAGTAAGGAAATGTGTAAGAAAATATGACATGTAAGTTGAGGAAGCAAAGTATTTGAAGAATAGAATTAGATGGTTGAAGTACAGTAGACCTTTGCTATAACAAACCTCAGTATAATGGATTTTGGATTTATTGAATGCCTCATAGCCCACTGAAATATAGTCGGCTGTAACAAACAATGGTCGATAAATAAGGTGCAGTGGGTCACAGTATATGTGTTTCCTACCCTTTTTACTCTAGCCTGGCCTAAAATTGCCTTTTTTCCATTGCGATTGTTGAGGTGGAATGATATATTATTGTACTGTAATACTGTACTTGTTATGAAGAAGTGCTGTGACAAGGATGTGAAATAAGCTGCAAAAGGATGAAATTATGGGCCAATTTGGTTAAATGGGCATAGTGCTCATTTTTAGTAATAGAAATTGATACTGTTCTCATTTGAAACGTTCCTGGATTAAATTGGAGGACCCTCGGATGTAACGAACTTTCAGCTTTACTGAATGAGGCTTCCCACCAATTAATCCGTTATAGCAGAGACTCACTGCACATCCACCTAATCATTGTCATTTCTGTATGTTTAAGCCTGCAAATGTCCGCTTCCTTTACTGCCCAGGTCTCGCTACCATACAGCATCACACTCCTAACATGCTGCATACAAAGACCCCTTAGCACATAAGGAGAGTCCTGTCAGTGTTAGGAGAGGCAACAGCTCCCTGAACTTCTCCCAACCACTTCTCTCTCTAGCAACCGAGCTAACTCCAGCCCCACCTCCGGCACATAACATGTCTCCCAAATAACAGAACTCTTCCACACTACTCAAGAGATTCACCAGCAAGTTCAATCCTTTCACGCCTAACAATCTCCACCTGCTTTCCCCGACACGCCGCACACATAAAATCAGCATTATCTTGCAGCCTGCCTCTAATACCACTACATCTCTTGTGCTCCCATTTGTCACAGACACTCCACAAGATGGAGTAAACAAATGTAAAAGCAATCTAAATGCCTAACAGCTATAAAAGAAGTTAACCTAAGCCTAACACGTGTAAATAACTTACTAAAACCAACAAGTAAAATCAGAAAATCATAAAAAATTGATCAGAAAATATCAAACACCTTTCATCAAGTCCATGTCCAATCCTGGTCGTCATCCTTGCCATCCCTCCTGAGGCTAGGGGACATGTGGTGCTCCCTAGCACTCACGTATCCTCCTCAAACCCTCAAACTCCATCACCAGGGGAGAGGGAGAAGCTTGGTGAGGTGGGGTGATGGTAGAGGGAGACTGATGAACTGGCTCTGGTGGTGGCGATGGGGTGCAGTGTGATGACTCAGATGGTGGCGATGGGGTGCAATGTGATGACAGAGAAGGTGGTGAGGGAGACAGCTGTGATGACCAGTGAGGTGGCAAGGGAGACTGCTGCGATGACTGATAAGGTAGTGAGGGAGACAGACGCAATGGCTCACGTCGTGGCAAGGGTGACAGAGGCAGTGGCCGAAATGGTGTGGGAGATGGAGTGGCGGAGTGCTGCAGTGGAGACTCAGGTAACCCAGGTGATGGGGATTGGCTGGAGGTCGAGTCCAGCACTAGGGGCTGAACACATCCTTGGCGGGAGAAGGCCCTTGGAGTTTCTCTGCTGGTTGATAGCTCAGGAGATGCTTTGCTGGTCGAGGGCTGGGGAGATCCTGTGTGGGGTCGCTGGTGTGGTGGGAGCCTGTTTGAAGAAGACAGTGATTGTAGTCTGCCTGGCCGCCCTCTTCTTCTTCTCCAGCATCGTCCTATACACATTCATCCCCTCCTCCAGCCGATCAGATGCGTCCCCGCTTTGTCCTGGGAGAGGATTACGTGTACTCGTAAGTGCGATGACCTCATCAACCTTGGTCACCAGCTCCCTCAGAATTTTGATATTGAGGGCTCACATCTCAGGGACAACCTCCTCCTCATGTGCCTCCTGGTGCGCCCGCTGAATATCCATATTAACCCCATCATTACCGGAAATGTGTTGTGTGACACGTGCATGTCACCATTTCATGCTCATGTGCCGCACTGAGTGTACCCCCTGTGACATGCATGTGATACAGTTATAACCTGTGTGTGTTTAGGGCCCCCAAGGATTCGGTTTATGGGTTATGTGCGTCAACGTGGTGGCAGTTGTGTCTGTATTTGTAAACAAGGAGCTCCAGTCATTGCTGGTGCGATCCATACGTCAATGAAACATCATGAACTTCGACTGCTCACATACTGCCAACTCTGTGATGCAATTTCTACACACCAGTCATAATATTTCATTTATATTTACCAATTTAACATCCAATAATTTGGCAAGTCATGCCTCCCAGGACTGTATACAATATATCAGTCACTGGCTTCACCGAAATTCAGTACTGCTTGCATTGCTTTAGGGGATTGGAGTGTGTAATTCATTACGCAGTTATGGAGCAGTTGCAACTGTCTGATAGTGAGGATGAGTATGACAGTGGGTCAGTGAGTGATTTAGAGTCCTCTGATGATTCAATGGAAGGTGATGACACTGAGTTTGACCCAGACAATGTTAGTGAAGTTGAAAGTGACGGTAGTGATGATGAGAGTATTGAGACATGTCTGAAGCCAGTGACGAGTCACTTAGCCCCCTGGCTTCCCAGCCGGTGCAGTTGGCAGCCTAGCCACACACTTTACTCAGCATTTTCGGCCACACAAGACCATCCAGTTTTAGCATTACAGCAACATCCTTTGCAAGGTAAATAAGTACGGTATATCATTATTCTGTGCTTGCTGTGATTTTCATGCTAATATATTTATCTCTTACCTGAATATAAATGTTTTAGTGCAACATACGTGAATTCAAGTAAGTATATATATTTTTTTTTACTCAAATGATATCGTGTGGGGTTTATGTGATAGAAAACATAAAAATAAATAACAGTGTGTGAATAGGGTAAGTGTGGCAGTAAGTTGAAGACTACCCTACGTATGATGTGGATGAGTGAGTGGGGGGTCGGTGCAGCAGGGGAACATCTTGTTTACATTTGGTTGGGGAGTCGGTAACGATGGGGTTAAGGAGCTCCTCATTGCTGAGCTCCTCCCTATGGCTTTCCAGGACCTCTTCCACGTCCTTCTTGTCGACCTTCCCAAAGCCTGCCTTGTGTGACAGCTGAACTATTTTCTGTCGCACACATTCCACTGGCGGAGTTTGCATGCCCTCGGGAAAGCCTGTGAAGGAGCGAATGCACTCCGGCCACAGCTTCCACCACACACGTTCATGGTGGGCGGGCTAACTTCCCACCACGCAGCAGTGATGTTCTCAATGACATGGCGTATATAGATTGTACCCTTTCCAGAAGGATTGCAATGTCGTCTTGTCATAGCTGTCACAGATCCTCACCAACTGCTGCATAGGGTGGTGGAGGTAATAGGCCTTAAACATCGCAATCACCCCCTGGTCCATGGGTTGCAACAAGGATGTGGTGTTGGGGGGGCAGGTACACCATTTCTGTGTTGCCTGCCCAGTCCTTCATTGCAGGAGGGTGGCTAGGCACGTTGTCCACCACCACGAGAAATCTCTTCACCAAATTCTCTCTTGAGACATATTTCTTGAGAACAAGTGGTATGGCGAACAGATATCGGAAGTCAGCCAGGCCTTCTTGTTGGGCTTCCAAATCATCCCTAAATTCTCCTTAACATGCCCCACCAGAGCCCTGGGGTTCTCAGAGTGGTAGACAAGGAGTGGCTTCAACTTGAGGTCACCCTCGACGTTGCCCCCAGCAGCAGTGTAAGCCGGTCCTTTGAGGCCCTGAACCCTGGCGTAGACTTTTCCCCTGTTGCATGGAATGTCTTTAAGGACGTTCTCTTCCAAAAGAGCCCAGTCCTGTCAAAATTCAACACCTGCTTTGCATCGTAGCTACCTTCTGCGATGATGCGTTTCAGTTCGTCTGGGAACACTGCCGCCACCACTGTATCTGCACTCGCCACCTCACCATACATCTTCATATGGTGCAGGCTTGCCCGCCTCTTGAAGCAGTCAAACCACCGATGGCTAGCCTTAAGTGTTTCATTATCATCAAGATTCTGCCTTACCTTTATTTCCTCCCTCAAAGAGAGAGCCTTTGTGCATATGATAGCCTGACTCATGGGTGCCATCCTCTTGTTCTGGTCCTCCACCCTCGTGTGGAGCATCTGCTCCAGGTGTTCCATTGCTGGCTCTCTGTGGCAGGTGATATGAGAGGTGGATAAGGTTGCAACCTCCCCAGTGGCAGCCATGATGGCCTTCCTCTTCTTGGTAATGGTGGAGACAGTCGACTGTGCCAGGCTGAGAGCCAGTGCAATGGCACACGCACCCTCAGCTCTGTCATGGCGCTTAAGAATATTTAGTTCCACTTCCAGAGAGACAGTTTTACGAGCATGCTTTGCGGGAACATCACCAGCACCAACGCTAGCCTGCAACTTACCACCTCTACTAGGGTCACCGCTAGCACCACCAAGTGCAGTGCCTTTACCAGACGTCTCTCTATCTACCTATTGCCAGACACCTTAATCCCGTAAGGGGTGGCCACAAACAAATCACCTCCATGTCACCCTGTCTCCTGCCATTTCGCTGCCCTGCTCCCAGCTCACATCCCCCTCTCTCATATACCTCTCCACTCCATCCCTCCATCTCATCCTTGGCCTCCCCCTCCCTCTCCCCACGACACCCTTACTCACATACACTCTCCTCGTCAGTCTCTTCCTCTCCATCCTCTCCACATGGCCAAACCACCTTAATGTGTTTTTGCTAATGCTTCCAATGACATCTACATGCACACCACAATGCTCCTTCACTTCCTCATTCATCAGTCTGTCTCTCCATGTGACTCCACATGCTCCTCTCAGATAACTCATTTCCACTGCTCTCACTCTTGACTTCTGTCCCTCCAAGGTCCAAGCTTCACTTCCTTACATTAGAGTTGGTATCACAATACTGTTATATAGTAACTTTTTCACTTCCATGCTCACTTCCCTGTTTCTTATCACGACTTTCAAGGATAAGAAAGCAGTGATAGACATGATCACACTTATCTATCTATCTATTGCCAGACGCCTCAATCCCGAACGGGGTGGCCACAAACAAATCGCCTCCATGTCACTCTGTCCCCTGCCATTTCACTACCACGCTCCCAACTCACACCCCCCTCTCTCATATACCTCTCCACTCCATCCCTCCATCTCATCCTCGGCCTCCCCCTCCCTCTCGCCCCCTCCCCCTC
>JAGKTI010000097.1:33390-49888 GCA_018397915.1 Birgus latro
TCTATCTATCTATCTATCTATCTATTGCCAGACGCCTCAATCCCGAACGGGGTGGCCACAAACAAATCGCCTCCATGTCACTCTGTCCCCTGCCATTTCACTACCACGCTCCCAACTCACACCCCCCTCTCTCATATACCTCTCCACTCCATCCCTCCATCTCATCCTCGGCCTCCCCCTCCCTCTCGCCCCCTCCACCTCACTCACATACACTCTCCTCGTCAATCTTTCACTCTCCATCCTCTCCACATGCCCAAACCACCTTAACGTGTTTCTCCTAACGCTTCCCATCACGTCCTCAACCACACCACAACGCTCCTTCACTTCCTCATTTGTTAGTCTGTCTCTCCATGTGACTCCACATGCTCCTCTCAAATAACTCATTTCCACTGCTCTCACTCTTGACTTCTGTCCTTCCAACAGGGTCCAAGCTTCACTTCCATATGTCAGAGTTGGTATCACAATACTGTCATGTAACAACTTTTTCACTTCCATGCTCACCTCCCTGTTTCTTATCACTGCTTTCAACGAACCAGCAACCTTCCTTCCCTGCTGTACCCTTTCGAGCACTTCACCCTCCAGACTACCATCCTTACTCATCACACTGCCCAAGTACTTAAATTCACTCACATTCTCCATTTCCTTCCCATCCAATCTCACTGTACACTCACTGGCTTCACTTCTCTCGAAGACCATCACTTTACTCTTCCCCACATTCACCTTTAGATTCCGTTTCTTACACACTCTCCCAAACTCATCTACCAAGCCTTGCAGCTCCCCTTCGTCTTCACTCAACAACACAGTATCATCTGCAAACAACAGTACAGGGAGTTTCCAAACACTGCCCTCTCTCACTAGGGCCGCTCCAACATCCACTGCCCGACCTTGTATCTCTTTTATAACCCCATCCATATACAGATTGAACAACCATGGAGACATGACACATCCTTGTTTCAATCCAACCTTCAAATGGAAAGATTCACTCAGTTTGCCATCCACACGCACTGCAGCCTTAGCACCCTCATACATACTCTTCACTGCCTTCAACAACTTCCCATCCACTCCATATATTCTTAATACCTTCCACAAACCTTGTCTATCCACCCTGTCATATGCTTTCTCCAGATCCATGAAGGCTGCATACAACTTCTTGCCCTTCTCTAGAAACTTTTCCATTAAGGATCTAAGAATGAATATCTGGTCTACACAACCTCTTCCCTTCCTAAAACCTCCTTGTTCTTCTCCAACTAATTCCTCAGTAATTTCCCTAACTCTGTCAATAAGTATCCTACCATATATTTTTCCTATTACACTGAGAAGGCAAATGCCCCTATGATTACCACACACTGCTTTTTCCCCTTTTCCTTTGTACAGAGGAATAATTATACCTGACTTCCAATCCTCCGGGACTCTACCCTCCTCCCAAGCCGATCTGCACACCTTCCACATCCATTCTATTACTATCTCTCCCCCATGCTTCAGCATTTCACCACACACTCCATCAATTCCTGGGGCTTTCCCCATTTTAACTTTCTTCATTGCTTCCACCACTTCCATCCTACTGATTTCTTCCTCTCTTCTCACAACCCTCCTTCTCCCTGCCATTCCCCAGCCACTTATACTTGCATTACTTTCATTCTCTATGTTCAACAGTTCATTGAAGTGTTCTCTCCATCTGTTTACTTTTTCTCCCTTCTCCACTAGTAATCTACCATTTTTATCTTTCACACCCCCACTGCCTTCGTTGGCACCCTGTCTAGCTCTCTTTACCTCCTTCCAGAACATTTTCTTACATTCCCTCCACTTTGCACTCAAATTCCTTCCAAATTCCTCATCCACTCTCTTCTTACTCTCTCTTACTAATCTTTTCACCTCTCTCCTCCTCACTACATATAACTCTCTTGTCCGTCTCTCAGCTTCTTCGTTGCCCCTGTTTCTCATCCACTCATTATATGCTTTCTTCTTTTGTGCCACAGCCTCTCTCACCTCTTCGGTCCACCATGCTGTTCCCTGAACCCCCTTTCGTCTCCTCTTCACCCCACACACCACCTCACATGCTGCACAGATTTCTTCTGTCAATACCTTGCACACACCCTCCACGTCCCCCATCTGCTCCAATCTATATTTACCCAATCGTTCCTCCACTTCCCTTCTATATTCGGCCTTTATTCCATCCTCTTGTAACTTTTCTACCCTCCTTGTAACAAATACTTCCTCCTGTCTTTCCCTTCTTCTCTTCCTCCATCTTGTTTGGATTCTGATTCTGGCCACCACCAAGTGGTGGTCAGAAAGTCCACTCCCCCAACCTCTATATACTCTTGCATCCATTATACATCTTCTCATCCTTTCATCCACACACACATAGTCAATCATTGCCTTCCGTTCATTCATTCCCCCGTCCTCTCTTCTCACCACTCGCCATGTATACCTGTGGATCATATTTAGGCCAAAATTCACACAAAATCACACTCCACACACAATTAGTATCACTGCCCTAGTCATATAACTGCTGGAACACAGTTATGATGCACTACGATAGTGGCTTGCGTAACGTTGGTGATGCAACACAATGCGGGGAAGGTGAGCGTAAGAGAGTTCCTCCCTCAGAGATGGCCGGTGCGAGGAGAATGATATGGGTGAGCGTGGGGTGAACGATGGCTCTGGGGGCTGCGCAAGCATTTTTGCACATCCTGGGAGTTGGGTGGGCTCAGCTGGCCACGGGAACGCATGATTCAAAATTTTGGCCCATCATCCATGGACAAGGCCTCGGAGGACCCATCGCTAAACCAGGGCACGGCCATCATCAAGCAGGATATGGTGGTATTTCTATCTTCATCGCTAAGTCAGGGTATTGCATCTAGGGGTATCGTAACTTGGGATAGTACTGTACCTGTATCTAGGGCTGGGGGCAGTACTGTCAAGGAAGAGGGGGATTGGCCATTTGCACTTTGCCACAGGAGTGTGGGACGTAATTCCATCTTATGCAGTGTTTGTGATAAGTGGGTGCATAAGTGATGTAGTGATATTAGAGGTAGACTGAGAGATAATGCTGATTTCATATATGCTTTGTGTCAGGGAGAGCATGTGGAGATTGTCAGACATGAAAGGATTGAACTTGCTGGTGAGTCTCTTGAGTGTGTGGAAGAGTTTTGTTATTTAGGAGGCATGCTGTGTGCTGGAGGTGAGGCTGGAGCTAGCTCTGTGACAAGAATGAGGAGTTGTTGGAAGAAGTTCAGGGAACTGTTGCCTCTCTTGACAATGAGAGGGCTCTCCCTCCATGCTAAGGGTATATGTTAGGAGTGTAATGGTGTTTGGTAGTGAGACCTGGGCAGTTAAGGAAGAGGATATTCGCAGTCTCAGATGTACAAAAATGGCAGTGATTAGGTGGATATGCAGTGTAACCCTGAGTGCAAGACCTGGGGGGGCTAGGTTTATGATGGAAGTGCTGAGAGGCAGGATCAGGCTGGAGTGTATTGGTGTTGTAATGAGGAGGGGTAGATTGAGATGGTTTGGGCATGTGGAGAGGATGGGGGAGGATAATTAGGTGCAGAAAGTGAGTAGTGTTAATGTTAGGAATAGGGTAACAAGAGGTAGAGTGAAAAAGACCTAGGATGAGGTCACTGAGTGTGACCTCAGGGATAAGGGGAGGCGGTAGCTCGATCGGTAGAGAGTTGGCTTGCAGTCCCGAGGGACCCAGGTTCAAATCCTCGCTGGGGCAGGGAACAGTTTAAGGATTTGAATTTCATTAAATCAGGCTTTACTGATGTACCAGGAGACCCACCGACATGTCGTAAAAATAACCCCGCTAATACCAATACATCAGTCCTGTATGAGACAGCCCGAGCATGTATTCAATATGGACGGTGGGTGTTAGCGCCGAAGTGGTGACATGTAGAGGTGTATGGTATGTAGGAGGACGGCTGGGCCTTGATAGCAGGCTGTAAAGCCTATGCCCAGAGTCGGACACATAAAAAAAAAAAAAAAAAAATGGGGAAACTGCCAGAGATCAAGCAGCATGGACATCTGCCATTAGGTGGCCAAGGCCTATGCATGGAAGCATGTTGGAGCCTTAAAAAACGATATGAAATGACTGTCCAGTAGTGAAATTATTAGAAACAGTCTTCTTCTAGCCTCCTTGTAGTAAATGGTTTCCTGGTGTACAGGAAACCATTTGGCTTGTCACCCAGTGACTTTACACTAAGTGACGAGCCAAATGGTTTCCTGTACACCAGGGAACCATTACCACACTGGGTGGTAACCATGTAACCAAATTATGGCACCTGGTGGTTTACTGGGTAAGGTGCTACAATTGGATTCAGCCAGTGCAGGTTTCTAACCAAGGGGTGGTTGGGGTTTATTGCTCACGTAATCCACTCAGGGATGAGTGAGGCTGGTCATTTTCATCTTAAATTTCAGGATCAGTTTGCCCAGCCCCAGGCTCCTTTGCTCCTCATGGGGCAACACTGGATTAGGTGATGAATGAATGAATCTATTACTATATTATTATTATTATTATTAAATTGCCAGTAACGGCTGGAGATTCTACAATTATGTGCTGCTACCAGGGGTGGGGGTTGGTTTACCCTTGAATGTTCTGGGTTGAGGAAGGCTGTGTATTTGTCCCTGAACCTTAGAAATGGTAATGTAGGATTGACTTGCATGTTACTATATTCTGCCAACTACCAGATAAATATTCCCAGGTACTGGTAGCAGTCAACCTCATTTCTCCTTGCTCCTGTAGTTTGAAATAGTTAAATCATATAACACTGACCTATGACCTTGCAGCAATTTATATAATAAGTACCTCATTGCTGCATTGATTCATTCAGTTTTGCACAAGGCATGGCCATTTTTCACTCCTCTATCACTGCACCATTCACAGAGGAGAAATCCATTTTAGTGAAAGTGTTGGGTGAGTGTCTACATTATAGGCATGTTTATATGCCATTTGTTTGGTGAACTTGCCCATCCACCAGAGGATGTCTTTAATATTTTTTTTTTAGCTAACAATCAGACAGTTTGATGCAGTTTAGGGAAGTTTTTTTGTTCAAAATCTCTTCAAAGGTGATTAAAATTTTTTTAAGATAGAAAAAATAAATTTTATGGTACCTTAGTATAGTAATGTGGTTGACTTCTACCTAACCAGACCTCTTGAAAGGTAAACTAAAGTGACTGGCATTTGGAAGAATACAGTAACTGTATGAAAGACTTCATTGTATTGGAGGGGGTTAATGGAATTTATTTACAGGTTTTCACTATCAGATATCTCATAAGTATTCTAGCATTGGAAAGAATACAATAAAAGATGTCAGGATATTGAAGAGATTGAAGGAGATTGCTTATAACATCAACTATCAGACATATTTCCTAAACTGAGTAGAGCATGCTCATTTCATGATAAGGATGCTTTTGAGAGAGAGAAAAAAAATCTATCACATAATGATTTATTGTATATTGAGTTACTTGTAATGTGAGTTCAGTGGGGATTTGTTTTTGGCAAAGAGTGGCCCACCCAACAGAGTCTAAAAATAAATTTCCAGCCCATCTAAATTGGTTAAAAAGGGATTAAAGAATCCCCCCGAGCTAGACCTTACAATGAGATCATATAGCCCCGCTAGGTAACAGGAGGGTGCTACCCCTCCCGGCACGGCAGTCCCGGGCGCGGCTCGAACTCGCCACCCCCCGGTCCCGAGCTTGATGCTCTACCTCTGAGCCACCGTGCCCCCCATCTAAATTGGTTGTTACAATAATCTTTCAATTATCTAGTGTAATTCAGCCCCCCACTCCCCTGACCCCCACCCCACTGCCCCCGGCTGGATATTATGAAAACTCCTGATATTATGTCCATACCCCCATTCAGCATTGAGCTGGATAATATGT
The DNA here is from genome assembly GCA_018397915.1 of Birgus latro. Taxonomy (NCBI): domain Eukaryota; kingdom Metazoa; phylum Arthropoda; class Malacostraca; order Decapoda; family Coenobitidae; genus Birgus; species Birgus latro. Next base: position 39,271 of record JAGKTI010000097.1, read on the forward strand.
CACTACCCTTAGCTGTCTGTCTCGACCCTCTATCCTTAAAACTTTACAGCAATATTACCCATGAGTAAAAGATTAAAATCAAGCATAAAATACAGGCTGTCACAGCACTGGGGGTTAGCCACCACATGGGTCATAAATGCATAACACACAGATACAGTATGTCCATACTATATGGCTTCCACGAGAGAGAATGAGAGTGACAGTAGGCTGGGTATGTCAGGTGGGCTGCTTCCACAATGGATTGTGATTGGCTGGCGTGTTGCAAGGTGTGCCCACGAACAGACTGGGTCCTGTGTCTGAGCTATATGATACAAATCTATGCTGAAAAATGCTTAGTACCATCAATTGCTTCCCTTTTTGGAGCTGGATGTTGTCCAGTTTCGCAGGATATTGTTTTAATCAAGCCAAGCAAAGAACGCCAGATGTTGCGTTAGGCTGGATATTGTGACGACAGATAATTGAGAGATTACTGCTTGTTTCATTTCACTTCATTGCACTTGCTGGCTACCACCAGATATGTCTAAAAACGAGTTTACAACTCACCTAAACTGGAGGTTATATAACTTTGCAGGACTTGCAGCTTTAACTCCACCACACTATTGTTTCATCACTGACACTAATATACAGTATATGATAGTGATGAGTGCAAAGGCCATCTTTGAACAAAGAAATAACTGTAGACTTGCATGAAAGTCATTGTATAAGCAAAATATCCATCGTACAGTGTATTGACCAGTGTGGTTTCATATGGCATCATAATCATTGGTGTAAACAAAAATTCTATCGTTTATTGAAAAAAGGTTCAATTAACTTTTTTGTCATCGTATAAGCGATTCATTGCATAGTGGTTCATTGTCTAACAGGGTCTGCTGTAAAACCATATGGTGGCAGGAAGACTATATTATAATACTGTCCATAAGTCATCATTGTCCTGATAGGCTTAAAATGTGCTGGTCTTATTCTTCAGTGACAGGTATGACTTCCAATATACCTTGGCTTTTGATGTGTTAATTGTACTTTAAGTGTCTTTATTGGTTAATTGTTGTGCATCTTCTGTTACAGGAGTTAAGCAGCTTCATATATCATGGTATTTTCTGCCTTATGAAGTTTTTTATTTGCAGGAAATGGGTATGGTGGTATATTGTGTTGCAGTAATTCAGTACTCCATTTTATTTTGTTGCTTATCATGCATTTTTTTTAAATAGTTTATTGAGATGCACCATTGTTACAGCTGATTCCAGTTTGATCACATTACCTTCAAGTCTCCTTGTTGCCAAAGAATATCTTGTTGTTGATGTCTGTATTTTATTATTATTTACAGAATACCCCTATTAGAGAAGAAAATTGATATAACAAATTTTAGTAATATTTGCATCCTAATTTAAAGTAAAAGATTGAGAAAAAATGAAACTGAGGATATAAAATACAGACTAGCCTGCCCCTAGACCTTCACCCAAGATTATATACATCAAGTTCGGTAGATAAAAATGACTTAATGGTATTAAGCCTTCGAAAACCATCAGTGTAAGTTGATTACTTGAAATATAATGTATACAGTATTGAAAATTAATTATAAAAGATAAAGAGATCTTGTCATATCATCAGTGAAAGTTTTTGTAGCTTACTGTGTGTAATCTTGGCATGAAATTTTGTGGCATTAGATTTATTAGAGGAGAGTGGGTGGGCTGCACTTGGGACCGTCTCTGACTTAGGTTCTTGCCCACAGAACTCAAGTGACGTCACCTGCCTACCAGGCACGCATGATGGATGGAAGGTAAGGTTTCTGCACCCTTAAGATTTCTCATACTGTTGTGATTGTATAAAATTAGTTGCATAGTCTTACAGCTGCAGACACCACAATTTTCTGCTAAAGCATCGATATAAAATAAAGATAAAATAAAGCTTACAAACCATCTGCTGTGCACTTGTTACAGTACAACCTTTCACACCACAGCATGCTTATTTTCCACATACGAGTAAATCTAACACTCACAACACATGATGCCCTCATTCTAATGCACCATCTCACACATACACACACACACACGCACACACACACACACACACACACACACGTGCACGTGCACACACACACACACACACACACAGTGGTAGCGTTCTCGCTTGCCATCTGGTAGACGGGAGTTCGCGCCTCGCTCAGGTTGCGAAAAGTTTCACTGACGAAGTGGGTGGTTACTGTCCCCCTTGAGCAAAGGGATGGGTGTGTGCGTGTGTGAAGGTCACAGCCTTGCCCATAGATCGGACTATATGAGCTCTCAGCTCCCTTCCGGGAGGGTAAAAGCTGACGATCACGACCAGCAAGTGATCCTGACCGACCCGGTGAATTACACACACACACACACACACACACACACCTTAAATATTTCCATGACAAAAGATCTCTGGGAGCATCCAGCTGAAGTGGCTGGTTTTCTGGAGTCCTCAGGATTTACAACCATCTGATTCAGTGGCCACAACAACAGAAGCCCCCCACCCCTCCTTAAAAAAAAAAAAAAAACTGTAGTACAGTAGTAAATAAAATTTGATGTTATTGGTACCATGATAACCTTGCTAATTGGAAACTGATGAAATTTAAATCAGGCTCTGATGTGGAGGTTTTCCAAGTTCTGACTACAGTGATCCCATGGTTATCATGCATAATTGGTACCGAACATGGTGTGTGATAAAAGAATTGCATGATAACAAATGCACAGAACCTATGGTTCCAGGCACCTCAAGCTCAAACCCCAATTTCCCTTACATGAGAAAGTAGATCCATGTAATACAGTACATAGTGTTGTGGTAAGCCCCAGAAACAGTCATAGGCATGATTCAGTGATAGAAAGTGTTGACAAGGGCACAGCGAGGAAGAATATTTAATCTGCTACTGGGTACACTCACCTCATTGAACCCTCAACCAACCACTTGCCTTCCCTTGACTGTAGACTCGTTAAGGTAAATGTACAGTTTAGGATAGGCAGCAGCAAGACCATACCAATTCACTTCTTAAAGTTCATTTTCCATGTTTTTCTGATTATTTTTATGGTGGTGAACAATTGCCACAATGTTAATAAACTGTGTTTACCATCCCCTAACAACATGGAAGAGACGGACACCAAAGACAGACACCATCTGAGAATACCTTTTTTTGGTATTTAAGAAAAAAAAATAAGCTGATTTATCCAGGCCTAGCCTAAGTTTTTGTAACGTAGCCCAACCTGCCATGTAATGTCCCCCCCCACACACACACACACAAAAAGGGGGTTACATACACACCCTGCATGTATAAAGGCCATCAAGTCAGAAGCAGATCACCCAATGGCCTTACTAATAATGAAAATTTTTGTAATGCAGACTTAGATGAGTGTGTATTATCATAACATCATCATTAAAGAGTAAACTAAGCATTCTGTGGGTTAGATATGCCTAGACATGGAGCATCTCATTATTGCACCCCGCCTAACGCATCAGTAAATTATAAACAGGCAGCCGATAGCTGATATCCTTCGAACGTAAGGTAGTGTTGAATGTTTTGCATGTTTGTGTACTTCCACTTTATATAAATAATTTAATTTAAATTATTTTCCTAACCTGTTTTATGTCATTTCAGTGTATTTGATTAAGTTACCATTGATTAGGATAGATTAGGCCAAGTTATGGTTAAGTAAATTAAATTTCGAGGGATAGGTTAAGTTTGGTTTGGTGAATGGTTAGGTTAGGTAGTTTTTTGTTGGTTTTGGTTATAATGTATCACTAGGTTTGACAATTTAGGTAAGGCTAGCATGTGAATATGTAAGGTTAGTCTTGGAACAGCGTATTTTTGTAGATTTGAGTATGCTAGAAAGTCTGCCATTACACTTGATAAACAAACATGAGTGAATTGGGATGAATGTGGATAAAGAGAAACCGTAAACAACCATGTACCACAGTAAAAATGATTAGAATGGTACATTAGGAAGTCTGTGACCTTGGGTGGCAGGCTTTGTTGTAAACAAAAGCTAGTTAGACCATCAGTTGTATACCGGTCCTATGCTTTTGAAATTATTTGAGTATTTTATCCATAATGATATTAATATGTTGTGATTTGTGAAGCACAGAAATGGACATTACAGTTTGTAAACTGTAATTAAAAATGCTGTACAGTATTAGCAGACATATTACCTTAATTATTTCTGTTCACAAGTCAGGTGTGGGCAGTGCTTCATGAAACTTTCCTTTTACCCCAGCTGTGATAGTGTGGGTCAGTGAAGAGTGAGTATTCACAAGTAAAAGGTCCTGGCTAGTGAAAACAGATCACTTTTGTGGTGATGTCATGGGCTGATGTGTTGGGCCAATGTCTGTGAGTCTTGGGCTTGGCCCAGCTCAGGCACATGATAACAATATTTTTGAGCCAAAAAATGTGTTATAACAGCAGGAGTGTGGATGTTCATCTCTCAGCAATAACAAGAACTGCTATAACCAAGTGTGCTGTAACCAAGAGATCACTTTTTTTTTCCCTCTCACTCACTTCCTTGACAGTAAAATGCTGATAAATGAATATAAATGATATATTTGAGAAACTGTTGTACTGTAAGGCACAATTGGGTTAGTGCTTGCTAGGGAAAGGTTTATGTAATACCAGTAAGTAAGAATGTATGGCTTAGGTTAATGATGATGCTTACTGTTGAGCGTGTCTTTATTTCCAAGTTATAGTGTTACTGGGCTGAAGTAAGCATATGTATTAAAGTATTCAGTATGATCTCTGTTAATTTAACTCATGTGAGTTTTGTAATCATTTTTTTGAAGTTCTGTTCAGTGTTTAGTTTGTTCTTATTTTAGCATAATACTGCATAGCTTGTGACATCGTAAACATTTACCTCAAGACTTGTCCTTCCCCCACTCCCCCACTCACGACCTCCATTCAAGGTACCAATACATATGACATATTGACAGCTTCTTCCTCTAATTGTGGTTGGTTGTATTATCAGGTTACATATTTTTAACAATCCACGCACTCGATGTAGTGCTGTTCTCGGGTGTCTGCCCTTTCCTTTCCTCCCTCCATTCCTTCCTTCCTCTTCTGTCTTTCTTTACTTCATTCTTTCCTCATCCGTCTGCTTACAGGTGACATTACACTCTTTTGTCTTTCTTTCCTTCATTCTTTCCTCTTCCTTCTGCCTATGGGTGACTCTACACTGAGTGAAAAGCTGAATGGTTTCCTGTACACCAGGAAACAATTTATAATCAAATTATGGTGCCTGGTGGTTAAGTGGGTAATTATGGCACTCCAGTGGGATTGAGCTGGTGAAGGTTTATATCCAAGGGGTAGTTGGGGTTTATTGTTCACGTAATGCCACTCAGGGATGAGTGAGGCTGGTCACTCTCATCTTAAATGTCTGGACCAACTTGCCTAGCCCCGGGCTCCTACGCTCCTCATGGGTCATCGTAGGATTGGATGGTGGATGGATGGATTCACTATGATGACATTATTATATACTGCATTTCTTGCTAATTAGAGATTATTTTATTCAGTGTATGATAAGCATGTTCTGTTGAACAGATTAATCATGGCTCCTGAGCTGAATAAAATCAGGAGGTAGCAAGAATAAAATGTTAAATGTCATTGAATGATTAGGGATTAAAGGTATAGTCAAGAGAGAGAAAGAGAGATTCATTTTCCAGGATTGTTTATTGGCTGGCAACACTGGATTAGATGATGAATGATTGTTTTCATATATGACTGTTTTCAAGTATTATTGTGGTACCTGCCATCCTTTGAGTGTAATGCCCACATGATATACATATAGTAGGTGTCATGTGTACTTATTTGCTAAATTTGAAAAAAAATGCATTATTAGTTTACTACCCCTTCTCAGAGAATCATGGTAATTGAATTTACTTAATATTATGCTCTAGATTGGTAACGCATTAATTTCTCAGAATGCTATGACATATCTTGTCACATGTATATATTAAATTGTTTTGTAATACGTCATATACCTTTGCCAACTTGTATACTTGTATTAAGCCTTTGATAAATTAAGTAGTACTTAGTTGGATTTTATCTCGTACTGAGAGAACCATTATAAATAGTGATAGGTTGTAATAAATTGAGTGGGAGGGAAACACAAGAAAGTGCCTGTGTTATTTATTTATCTAATGTTTTGGATTATATGGAGCTCATCTTGAGAGAGACCAGGCTCTTGTGTTATTACAAAGATTTGAGAAACGTGAATCTTTTAATGTTTTTATCCCATCCATTTTTCTTACTTGTCTCAACAAATCAGTCCTGTTTTAGTGCATATTACATTACACACAGGACCATCCCAAGGGAGGAGGAGAAATAGCACCACAAGTAATAAACACAGGTGGTGTGGAGGACAAGCTAAAAGATGATGATGATGTGGTGGAGATAACACCTTCCCCACGACACTCCCCCATCAAGCCCATCACCATCAAGGCATCCCAGGTGCTACCATCACGAGGGGAGCAACGGCGCTCCCACCATCACCACCATCACCACCACCGCTCTACCTCCCACCGCTCATCATCCTCTCATAAAAAGCACAAGAAGAAGAAGAAACGGAAAAGAAGAAGTGACTCTGAGGAAGATGAGAGTGAATATAGTGACCCAGATTTTCTAGTATAGGGGGGTGAACACTTGTTATTTTTTTATTCTGTTGGTTGGCTGGTTAGTGTGATCTTTGGACTGAGAAAGAGGAGCCATACCATAACCAACAAACTAAGCCTAAGCCTCTGTGCACTTAGCGCCATGCATTCTGCAGTTACAGGTTGAATGTCGGACCCACAGGAAACTGTATTTAAAGCTGATTCACAGTGATGCTGAAGTGACCTTTATATTCACAAGCAAAAAATTGAACAGGAATTTTAGTAAGAATGAATGAAGAACAAATGAATCTATATAGATATATATATTAAAAAAATAAATAAGTAAATAAAGATATTTTTATTCCAAGCAATACACTAGTTAAGGGAATAATTTTGCACTGGTAACTGCATTTGACACTTAAGATTTTGAGTTGCAATGCCCCTTGCAGAAGTCATTGATGACTGTGAATGAGTGCAGTGACCCTAGTATGCAGTTTTGCAGTACAGAAACAAATGTAGGAAATAATTTTGCCCCCCTAAGTGTTTGTGTGTGTGAGGATGGTGTTGCATAGTACAAGTGGTTTTGTACAAGACCAACAATGTATCATCACAGCTTCTGTACACTGAGGAGACTTCATGTGAGATGGTAATGAGTCATTGAAAACTTATTTATTATTTATTGTACAGTAAATTCTGGACACTAGTGATTTGTTTGCTATTTATTGTGAAGGTGGTGGAGGTAATGTGAGGCCACCCACACAGGCCTGGCCCGGATGTGAGCGGCCACCAGCGTATACGTACTGTACCAACACATTCACCGCCACCACACACTCCTCATATGTTATATATATATATATATAGATATATATATGTATATATATATATATGTATATATATATATATGTTGGTGGGAGTTTTAGTTATATATATATACATATACATGTATATTCACATATATACATATATGTGTATATTCACATATATATGTGTATGTATCTATATTATATATTGGAATTTTGGGAAGGAAGGGAATGAATTTTTTAACATCATGAAATAAATTTAATTTCTTGTCAGTGCAATTTTGTATGACATTGAAGGACCAGATGACTTACCTGCTACTCTAGTTTTAGCCCTTCTCCTTGTCTTAATTAGTGCACAAATGTTCAATATTTGAACTTAAAAAGTTATGCAATGTTTTATACAGTTCAGCAAAACTGGGAGGTTTTGACTTTATTTACCTTTGTGATATAAACTCCTCTTACACATTCTCCTGCCAAATTAATTTTGTGTGAATATAACCCAGAGAGACTGCCATATGAAAGCACATTATATGAAGTGAGTCCAAAGGAGTCAGAGTATCATTAATGTGAATAGTGTGTGACCACTAATTGCATAAGTATGTGTTCCATAATATTTGTCTATTTTTACCTGCATGTAGTGGTGTCACACAGGAGAGTAGGGTAGAACTTAGCAGAAGTGTAGTGGTGGTCTGTATCTCTGCAATCTGCAAGTGAACTTGTTTTTTATTGGACGAAAACATAATTGTATGTATACTTGTGAATAGCAAAGTTAACCTTATACGGTTTCAGACAAGACGAGAAGTTTTTTGTCATTAATTATTTTTTATAGAAAACTGGCCAAGTCTGAGCTGTTTTCATTTTTATACCATGGAAATCATGAGAAATTTCAATTGCCTTTTGTGATGTGCTTCTTCAGAGTAACAGCACAGACTTAAGCCCCCAAATTTTGTAGTAGTTCCTTAGCCTTCTTCTTCCTCCTCCTCCTCCTCCTCCTCCTCCTCCTCCTCCTCCTCCTCCTCCTCTTTTTTTTTCTCTCTGCTCTTTTTTTTGCTAATGAATTATAACCTGACATGCCTCATCTCATCACCTTCCCTTTGAGTGGTGGGCGGGGATGGCCGTCTTCTCTCAGCCATTGACATTTTAGGTCATGTGACTTATGCCCTTTAACGATAAGTGTATATTTTCAGTAAAATCCTCCCAAGTAGACTTATCAAAGATGCAACACATATCAGACTACTGTGGACACTTGTCAGGACACGAATATTGTTGAGTTGGACTTATCACTTAATTTAAAACTCAGACAGGATACTGATATTTAAATTTTGTTTGTTTCTTTCTTATTTTATGTTAATTTTACATTAATATAGCTATGTAAATTATTTTACTTCTTTTGTGGTCGAGGGTGAGCCTTTCTCTGAGCCACACACATTATGCTGTATTAGTTACTTTATTTTCACTCATATTTAGCTCATTCATCCACCATACCATGCCCCACACTTCATAAACTTTTTCTAGTTGCTGTGGACTTCTTGTCCTCCTCTCCTTCGAGCATTCATCCTTCCCAGACCCACCGCTCCTCATCATTTCAGAACCACATGTCAGACACACATGAGTTTCACTAGAGACATTAAATGATCAACAAAAAAGAAAAGAAGAAAATTGTTATTAACCTTGGTTATCAGTATGTTTTTCGTGGCCCCCCCCTCCCCCCTCCAAAAAAAAAAAAAAAATGTAGCAAATAGTCATTGTCAGTTCCCGAGGTCTGGCCAAAAAGAAATGGAACCTTTAAAATAGCGAGTCAACTAACTGGCTTAGCATGATCGTGATGGGAGCGTTGTGTAGCAGTGACTTTGAGCTTTATTCTAAGACTAGTCCCAGCACGCTACGTCACATAGTCATCGAGGTATACGTGCTTAAGTGAAAGTGTGTTTAGTACACTTGGCCAATTTTCTTTTATCTCTTCTATTGTCTGAAATTGTTAACCTCTCAGGATGGATTTCACCTAGGATGGGGGGAGTCCGCAGCAGCCAGATCCAGAGAGAAGGGTGATGGGGACAATTGTCGACTCATGGTCCGCCAAAACATCACAGATAAGGAGCGATGAGATGAGGTGCATACTGCAGCATCCAGGTTTTGTTTGTCCATACCTCAGGCCTTTTCCATCACACTGCCTCCCTGAAATGCTTCAGGACGTCTGACAACGTGGAACACTCTCATGACAAATGAATGATCCCCTTCCAATATAAAAAGATGGACAACATCACCTTCTCACATGGGTGACTCTGACATACCCCCCCTCCCCCCCCCCCCCCCATGATTGACTATTAGATAAGTTTTTGTGACAGGATGCGGTGAAAGTTTTTGGCGCATCAGATAGAGCCAGGATTCCATGGGCTTGAATGATGAGTGAATGGAAGTGTGGCCCATTGGATTGCGCAGACTTGGGCTGCCTGGAAATTGCTACTCTTTGTCCTGCCCAAAGGTGGGAAAGGTCCAAATGATGATGATGGTGATGACAATCTTCCAACCAACTGCAACGACTGCCTTTTTGTTTTAGCAATGTACACATGTATACCCACATTTCATTAACTGATATATTTTTCAGAAAGTTTTCATTAGCATTTGAGCAATCAACCAGCTCTTGACTGACTGTGACACAGTGCTCCTTTTGCACACATGTCGGCAAATGCAGCACAAATTTTGTGGCAACATGATGCATCATCAGTTATTCAGTTAAAATTGGGTTGCATGAACTTTTACAGATGCCTGCTTGTTTGGAAGCTTCATGGACAGTCAGGCAATGATTTTCATGGATCACAGCACGCATTTTCTCATTGTGATTTTCATCTCAACATGGATGGCCGTTCAGATTTTCTCATTGTGATTTTCATCACAACATGGATGGCCGTTCAGATTTGGGTTAGTCTTTGATGGATGTTCTTCCTGATTTGAACAGCGGGGACCGCTTGTGACACTGCATATGGCTCAAACAATGCTCCCCATAAGTGTGTTGCAACATCAGTAAAGTCTCTGTAAAATTTTTCCCAATTGGAAACAAAATTTTGCACAAACACGTTGCTCTTCAAGATCCTTCATTGTTAAACTTGGAACAAATCACCAAGTACATTAAACACACACACAATCAAGGACGTGTACCTCGATGACTAAGTGATGTGGCATTATGCAGCCAGTGTTAGACTAAAGCTCTAACTACACACCACTTCCATTGC